>BMAC01000377.1:49186-64489 GCA_014905375.1 Phtheirospermum japonicum
TGGAACCACGGGGGTCGGGCGTCGATCGTTTTGCACGCGTTTTCTTTTTTTTTTTTCGATTTTAAGTAAAAAATTGAAAAAAACTAAAACAATTAGAAAAATTAGTAAAAAATAGAAAAAAAACCCAAGAATTTACGAACGGGGCAAGGAAGGGTGCGTCTCGGCGTTGTGGAACCACGAGGGTCGGGCGTCGATCGATAACTACACATTTTCTATTTTCTTACGATTTTAAATGAAAAATTGGGCAAGGTGACCACTATACTCTGGGAGATTTTTGAGAAGGAACTCCATCCCGCCGGGTGGTGCTATAAGGCGGTTCCTAAGGAGACTAAGGATTTATGGTGGGAGATATTTAAGGTAATTATTATTTTATGTCCAAATTTGTTAATATTTACCGTAACTACACAATCATATGTATCAATTGAATTGTGATTATTATTTTATTTTGCAGGAGATTTGTTAGTGGGAGCCGGAGGAGTATAGTGATAAACGGATACAAGATGTATTTTTTCGGATGATCGGGGAGAAGTACGGGAGGCAGCTGAACGAGTATAAGCAGTATATTGCCGCCCATGATGGTTAGAGGCCGGGATGTGTTATCGAGGAGGTGTATAGGTAAACGATTATGTTATATGTTTTTTTATGAAATTAGAAATGTTTATTTATAACATATAATTTATACCATCTTATATATCATGCATCTCAACTAGGGCTTGGAAGGTCGAGTGGGATAAGCCCGAGAACAAGGCCAAATCTGAGCAGTGCAGCCGGAACAGGAGGAGCGAGCCTGCTGGGCCGGGTACTGGGATGTCGAAGCACACGGGGAGGGGTGTGTGTGTGTGTGCTAGATATAGTATCAATTATGTTTTGGATATCATAAGTAATTTTAGAATATAATAATATAATTTTTTTTGTTTAATTTTAATTTTAATTATTTGAAAAAATTCTATTTGGATACAGGATCGGGAGACGGATGAGCCGGCTAAGGTGTACGATCTTTTTGTAAGTACGCACCAAAAGAAAGACGGCGCGTGAATCGATACGAGATCTAGTAATATTAATGTGAGTCTCTTTCTTATTTTTAACTTATTCTTTGATTTTTAATGTAGAATTTTAATAACGAGTTGTATTTAGGAGGAGTACGAGCGACAGCTGGAGAAGGAAAAGGAACGTGCGTCTTCCAGAATGCGAGTAGTGAGGTTGACCCTGACCGAGTTTTCTTCGACATCGTCGGGTCGAGCAAGGGATGGAATTATGGCATTAGCTCGTATGGGAAGGTGGTGGCTGCTGCGAAGGGTTTTTTCACAGGCCGCTCTTCTTCCAACTTCTCCTAGGCTGATAGGACCCACGTCAGAGAGCTCGAGGCGCAGCTCCAGGCTCAGAGGGAGGAGTTGGAGGTCACCAGACGAGCTCAAGAGGCACAGAGGGTGGAGCTTGAGGCGATCCAGCAGCAATATGTTGAGTCTGAGCGACGACGTGTGGAGAAGCTTGAGGAACAGCGCCGACAGCAGGAGGCATCTGAGCGATGACGTGAGGTGGAGCGTGAGGAGCAGCGCCAGCAGCAGGAGGCATTTCAGGAGAAGATGAATGCCCGGATGGCTGACCTGTATGCTCGTTTCCAGCAGTACCCCCCTCCCCATCCATAGGATAGTTTGATTTTGATAAAAACTTTGTTACTGTGTCGAACGCATGTAATAATTCTAAATTTTCAAATACTTTTATAATAATTGGTTATTTACTTGTCTTTTCAATAAGGGTTTTTTTCAAATTTTTGGGGATTTTTAATAATTGAAAGGGAGTTAAAATTAAAATTAAAATCTAAAAATTATTTAAAAAATAAATAAAAAACCGAGGGAAAATTCCCTCGAAAAATCAAAAAACTGAGGGAATAGTTTGCCCTCGGTTTTCTGAGGGAATATATGGCCCTCAGTTTTCCGAGGGAACTTACCCCCTCAGAAAACCGAGGGAATAAATGGCCCTCGATCTTCCCAGGGAATGTTCCCCTCGGTTTTTCGATGGACAGCTGCCCCTCGGAAAACCGTGGGGTACATACCCTCAGAAATTCCAAAGGTGGCCAGCCCTTGGTTTTTCCGAGGGTTGAGACCCTCGGCTTTTCCCTCGGTTAAATTTTCCGTGGGAAATTACCCCTCGAAAAAACTTACCGAGGAGGGTTTTTTCGAGGGAATATTTCCCTCGGTTTTGCCTAAAACCGAGGGATTTTACCTCAAAACTGAGGGAAAAATCCCTCGGAAAACTGCTTTTTTTGTGTATATCAAACTACTCAATCTCGTTTTATGTTAAACTTAATTTAAACTCGTTTGAGTTCAACTTAAGTTAAAAATTAAAGAAGTTCAAAAATAATTATTTGATATGACAAATAATGTTACTCGGTCCAACCAAATATTTAAAGATATTCGCCCGAATTTTATTAGACACGAATGATACAAGGTATTTAAACTCGACGTTGGCTAGGTTGGGAAAGCGATGAAAGTCACCTAACTCGGCAAATGGTAGGTCGGTTCCGTGAATACAACCATTTAGCCCGGAGTAATCTAGGTCGACCCGATATTCACTTAGTCTGGAGATTGGCTAAGTCTGCCTCGTGAGAGATCGTCCCAACGAACAAAATTGGGACTCGAGCCCTGTCAACTCTTACAAGTTTAATATTGCTCGACCATCCTCCCCCCTAAAAATCCAACAATCTTCTGATTGCCATAAATATATATAAAAACAAATCAAAAGAGGAAAGGGGTAAGAAAGCGTCCCTGAAATTTAATTAGTCGAGCTACTCTAAATAGCATTGTGATTGGAAATGTCTTGATTAACAAGCTTGAAGGAAAAAATTTCAGCTCGGATTTCCACACAGTTTCGCAGATTTGACAACGCTAGCGGTTGCCTGAGCGGTAAGGACAACCGCTAGGTCAACCGTTAAGTTCTATGTGCAACGGTAGCAGTAAATATAACGGTTAGTGCCACCGCTAAGTAAATCGCTAGCCCTTCCTTATTACTCCCTAGCGGCCAGTTTAGCGGTTGAACTCGTCGTTAATGCCTGGGTGAGATTGCTAACGGTAATGCTAGTGGTAGGGGTTACCGCTAGGTAACCGCTAACTCTACAGTTTTGGCAAATTTCTCAACTTTTTCTGCACATCAACGCCGCATAAACATACCACAGCAAAGATACAACTAATAAAATAAAAGAAAGAAAAACTCAAATAAAAAGCTAAGGAAAAATAGAAAAAGAAAAAAAAAAACTTGGGTTGCCTTCCAAGAAGTGATTGTTTAACGTCGAAAGCTCGACGCCTTCTACGAACGAGGCTATCCCAGATCCAAAAATAAGTGACGATCATGCCACGCTTTAGTGTTCTCCAAGAGTAAGTGTAGGCAATTTAAATCACCAAGGCAAGCACGGAAAGCAAGTCGTAGAGCAACGAAAATTTCAACACTTTTGAGGGTCGAAAAAGCGAGTAATCAATCACCACGAACATAGAAAAAGAAAATTGGGACACAGGTTGATCCTCGACCTTTGGAAAAACTAGGAATTCCATTGAACAAACGACAAATCCCTTAAACATCCCGAACTCCCTTACTTCTTTGATATCCCCCTCAACAATTTGAAAAACACTTAGATCTATATTCAGTCATAGGGGAGGGGGATTGGAATCCTTCTCAACTAACACGTCCACCACCTCCATCTCAATATTGATCAAAGAATCGAGTGGCACAGTATGAGGCTCAATAATCTCATCTCTCTCCAATAATTCTTCCACTGCTTCAAAATTAAGATTCAACAACGGTTCGAGTGGAACACATTTATAAAAGGTATTCATTTATTATACCTTCTAGAAATTAATAAGTTAATTTTAGGGAATTAAAAAGAAACCTGCTTCATTTCTACTCAAACTATTTTTGTCTCCTCCTCTAGCTCCTTAGATTCTCCACTTCCTCCCATTCTCTCAGCCGCTTTTATGCAAATATTGGGACTTATTTGATTATGTCTCAACTACTTTTTCTCATTTATAACATCTTTTAGCTTTGTTTTCTATTATTTAGACATTATTAGATATCTTGTATTTTGAAGCTAATTGGTCATAAAGAGCATAAGGGTGATACGAATGTAAATTTGGACTAAGGATAAGAAAGAAAAGAGTCCATTGGGACAATCTAATAGCACGCTCATCAGGTCAATACTTAAAGTTATTTTAACAATGACCATTCGTGACCCCATTTGCGGTCGCAAACCTATCACGAACGGATCAAAAATAATTACAAATAAAATTTAATGCTGGAGATTTCATTTTTTGTGCTATAAAGAGAACCCAAAACAGTCCAAGTTCATCCCCATCCATAACATGGGATATTATATTTCTTCATATTAGTTTAAACTTGTGAGATAGAGGGTAGTTTTAGAGGAATTCAAAGAAAAAAATACATGGAGTACGAAGATCGAATGATCCATACATTCCATACGGTTTATCTTTTCTTAATTTCACTTATGAACATAATGTGTTTGATGAATTTTCTAGATTATTTTATGGAATGTTTATCTAATACTTCCATTATTACGAGGTTTGGAGAAACAATGAATAAATAATGTTTTAATCTTTCTTTATATCAAGTGTGTTCCCTTTGCTATTTTCGTATTTTGATTTCATTGTTGCATAAGTTATTGAAAACTTTTTACTCTTATATAATTGTGATTGATTGACAACCTTTTATAACTAATAGTTTGATGAATCATAATTGGAGAGATGATGTTTATCAATAGACTTTAAAATAAAAAACATTCTAATCAACAAGACCGAGAGGTTTCAGTTTAGTACTTAAGTCGTATAAATATATAAAACCTTTTGGAGTTCTAAGTATGATTTTAAATGCACAATTGTTTCATACTTCAATTCTATGGTTTCATCACTTTGAGAGGGGGATTAACTATAATTGTGATAGGCTGTTATAGTGAATTGAATCACAATTAAAACTTTATTGATAGAAAATGAAGAACATTTAGAAATCATTGAAACCCCAAACCTCAGAATATCCCCTATCACTTGATATTTATATCTTTATTTGTTTTTGAATAATTTATTATTTTATATCTTTGTTTCGTTTATGATCGTAGTCCATATGAGAAAATAACAAACCATCTTTCATCACAATTTATATGAATCTGCATAATCTAGATTACACTACTAATCTACTTCGAATCAATATATGGTCCTTGTGGAAATCGAACTTGCTCATTTTGTACTACATCCACACCGGATACTTGCAGTTAGATAAAGTATAATAAATGAAAAAGTTTTTATTACTCAACCTAATAGTTGGGAGTGGTCAAGTTTTGGCTCCATTTCCTGGGACCGTAAGATCTAAATTGATAACAATATAATTAAAAAAATAGTTTTAGTTTAAATATTGGTATTTCTTGTGATTTGAGTCTACATTGGTTGTTTATATGTAGTGCATGTGCACATGTTCTAAAGGAGAACCTTTAGAACCCATCGATTTTGAAATCGAGGTGACTTGTAGACAAAATAAGTCCAAATGAGTCAAAGGAAAATAAGAGACACACAAGTCAACGTGAACGTTCAAATAAATAAACTCAAATAAAAATTACAAGTGTTGCAAACACAATTTTAACAACAAGCACCACCCCAATAAGATGCATAACCAATCAGTCGGACCATGTTCATGATTTACACTAATTAAACTCACGAAAGATAAAATGGGGTAGCGATCTGACAAACAACTTTGAGCTGGATACGGGATTAATTGCAATTGTTCAAATGAACTAGTTTAGGGAAACTGCAATAGATGATTCGTACGCTTAATTAGTGCATCTTCTTGAGATATGAGGGAACATCAAGATGAATGGAGTCTTAGAAGATACACTTAAACTCTTCCTATTTCATTTCTGTTTAAAGGACAAGGCAAAAATTTGGTACAACATGTTAGGCTTTGGAGCCATTGACACATATGACGAGATATGTCAAAGGTTTTTACTCAAGTTCTTTACACCAAGCAAGATAATAATGTTCAAGAGCGAGATTACCCATTTATGTCCACTAGTGGAGCCATTACATGAAGTATGGGAAAGGTTCTGCGAGCTTTTGAGAAAGTGCCCTCAACATGGTTTTCTCAAAAACCTATAAACTTGTTACTTTATAATGGGTTGAATGGGAACACGAAATAGATGGTAGATGCTTCATCAGGCGACGCCTTGTTAGCCAAAAGCACTCTAGAGGAAATGAACATATTAGAAGAACTGACGGCCAATAGGTATCAATGGCCGACAAAATGCTTGATGATAAAGAAGGTTGCTATGGTGGACGAGAATTATGTGATCACCACTATAACCCACAATTAGCGATGATCAATAGAAATTTTGACATTTTCATGACACCAAGTTCAGGAATGTCACATATCCAAACAAGTGGGGTTCTTATCCATGAAACGGTTGAAAACATAAATTCTATCAATCAAAGAAACTTCAACATTAACTATTAAAGAAATGAAAGTAGAATCAATATCAACTTGGAATTTTATCAGTCCAACCACCACTGGGTTTTCAGTGATGAATGGGGTGATCAATGAGGGAAAGAAGCTAAGTATAAAAGAAATGTTCATATCATTTATTGGTGAATGAAGTCTCAATTCAAGAAAGGAAAATCAAGAGGATATAATGAAGGCAAATCTAGCTCATATGAATGTGTCAGTTGGGACCCACGTGAATTCACTTGAGACTCGAGTCTCTTAGTTAGCTACCATCATTAGAAACTAACATAAGAAAGGGAATTATTTTAGCAATACGAAAGTAAACCTTAAAATTGATTATCATGAATTTGTCTTGATTTTTGTACATATTTGGTTAGTATTTTAGTTAGTTTTGTTATTAGTTCAGGTATAAGTTGGATATATTGAGCATATTTTTGTATTTTCATATCTCCAGCTTATTTTACAGTGTTTTGATCGTTATTGACGCACTAGGGTGATTATTCTCAGTTTTTCTCCATACAGCTAAGTAACCAAAGGAGCTCATCACTGAGTAGATGAAGTTTGCAAACCATTGAAAGAACCGAGAGATGAAAACGAGCGATTCGGCAAAGAAGTAGCAATTTTTCACACTTAATAGTAGGTTTAGTGGTAGCTCCAACCGCTAAGGCTACCGCTAAACCCTAGCGGCTACTATACCGCTATCTGAACCGCTAAAGAATGACAGAGAGCTCCCATTATTGATTAACATTGTGAGTAACAGTTGCTTACCATTAGCACGACCATTAGGAGGTTACAAAAGGATGTTAACGCTAGTCTTAGCGGTGGCTTCACCGTTAGCTCGACAGTTAGGAGGCAACTGCAAGGTGTAGCGGTAGTCTTAATGGTCCCTTTATCGTTAGATCACTCGTTAGGAGGCTTCATAGAATATTAATGGTGGGCGTAACAGTTTCCTTTACCGTTAGTAGCACCGTTAGAAATATGCAGAGAATTTCAGCAAGAGGTTAACGGTAACCCTTACCGCTATGCTAACCGTTAACGGGCCCAGATCGGAAATTAACAAGGAAACTTATGCTCCAAGTTTTGGAAACCTATATATACCCTTCTATAATTGGTCTGGGGTACGACTCAACAACTTCATAGGGCCCCGAGATGCATATAGAGCCTGTTTACACCGCCCGTTAGGTAGATAAAAGATCGAGATGAAGATTCCAGATTACAAGTGCTAAAACTCCTTCCTTCGTTCGTGATTAATTCTTCGATCAAGATTATTGTTCTTTCTCCGGAATAGCTAGAGACTTACGTCTTTTTCTTGATCTAATAAGTACTCTAAACCTTTTTAATCACTTTCTAGTTAAGTTCTTAGTTAATTGCAAATTTGAGATAGTTTGTTCTTTATTTTTCGATCTTCAGTTATTTGATGCTTGATACTTTGGATTCCATAGTTAATATAGTTCGTTATATTTCAACTTTTGATTTCGTTTCGTTTATGCTTGATAATATTAGAAATAAGTTTGTTGCCTTAACCTTTAATTGCTCTTTAATTTTCAAAACCCTAGTTCATAGTTCTTAGGTAATTAAGATTTTTTAATTCTAGTTTGTTAAATAGACTAAGACAATTAGTTCAAGTTAATTAGTTTTAATTAATTTCTCTTGCTTTTTAATTCTTAGTTTATAAAATCAAAAACAAACAAAACCCCTCAATTATACTTGTTCGTGTGTGACTT
Organism: Phtheirospermum japonicum; assembly: GCA_014905375.1. Taxonomy (NCBI): domain Eukaryota; kingdom Viridiplantae; phylum Streptophyta; class Magnoliopsida; order Lamiales; family Orobanchaceae; genus Phtheirospermum; species Phtheirospermum japonicum. The sequence goes on from BMAC01000377.1 coordinate 57,400, forward strand.
TATGTTTAAACAAACATCCAAGATTTCGATTGTTTGTTCCTCGAGAATCGACTCAGTTTAAACTTACCAACCTACAAGCGAACTCGTACTCTTGTGAGTGAGCTTTCAAGCTTTGAAAAAGTTATATTTAAAACTAGTTGCGGAAAGTTCGAATCAAATTCTGGTGTCGTTGACGAGGAACAAAGCAAAGGTTTTTAAGATGTTTGTTAGTATTACTTTTTTGTTTATCCGTCTATTTGTATGATTGAACTTAGGACAAGTTTTGCCATTCAGTACGTTTGATCTGTTGTTGAGTTCATGCAGGGTAGTCAATCACTTAGACCAGAGCTTACACCATTAATTGACAACATTCATCGTTCCAATCAAGTAAGATCAAAGTCTATTTCCCTTCCTGCAAATGATTCTTCCATCTCTACTGATTTTGTTTGTGACGAGATTTTTGAAATAATGTCAAGAAGAGCGAATTCTGTTCATAATGAGAATTCCAGTAATGAGCCACCCAGACCCCCTCCACGCCGTAATAAGGGAGAATACGGTAGTGAGCCAATTCATCTCAGAGGTCCAGTACAGCCCATAGCTTATTGGGAAGACCTCCAGCGGAATATGTAGAATAGGGACAGAAACGAGGACGTAGATGGAGAAAGAGAGGGAATGAGAGATGATCGGCGTAACGATCATGCTGACAATTACGACCGGCCCCCCTTAGAAATGGATGTTTATATGCAGTGTTTGAAAATCAGAACCACGGTTACGAACGAGATGATTTTGATGGGAGGTAAAGGCAGGACAACAATTATGAGAGTTACGTGCACGACAATAATTATGAGAGGCCTAATGACAGATATAGAGATTCGAGAGGTGAACGAGAGCCTCAACAGCGCGATTTGGCATGCCCACAGGTTGGCCCTTACAGTTCTACTATCATTTTGGGATGGACTTCCAGAGACTTTGAGTTAAAACTGCACCATGTTAACCATCTTCCGACATTTCAGGGTCATTCTCATAAAGACCCGTTAGCGTTTATGCGAGAATTTTATGCTACGGCCATGGGACTTCATCGTGATGAGATACAAATGACATGTTTCCCAAGCAGCCTGAAGGATAAAGCTAAATCTTGGCTTCTCTCTCTAGAGCCGAGATCACTGACAGACTAGGATATGATTTATGAGAAATTTGTGAACCAGTATTGTCACGCCCCATTTTTTTTTTCAAAAAAATGGGGTGTGTTCCAATTAGTCCAAATTCATTTCTAAAAGCCAAGTACTAAGTTAAGTTATTATTTCCAATGTAGGAAACGAGGGCTCTCAAAACTAGGATTTTCAAGCACGAGCATCTACATTCGCATTTTCACAAAACAACATTCAAAGGTGGGTGATTTTAAACATTTTCAAAACTATATGTTTGTCTATATTAAATGCAATTATATGAATTATCTATGTCTCAGTGCAACATTACATAGTAGCTTTTGAGCTAAAATAACAGAAAGTGTGTTGTAGCCATTCATTTATGGTTTATATGATTTTTTTAACATTTACGAACGTTTCTATGTTTGTCTATGTTAAATGCGATTATATGAGTTATCTATGTCTCAATGCAACATTCCATTTTAGCTTTCGAGCTAAAACAACAGTAGCCTTCGAGCTAAACAACAGTAGCTTTCGAGCTAAAACTATGGTTGGACAACATCTATGAACGACTGACAGTGTGTTGTAGCTATTCATTTATAGTTTGTATGATTAGTGTTTAATATTGACAAACAAATCCACACGGAGCAAGTTGAAAGCTCACACCCATTTTTATCAAACTTTTCAGGTTGAGGAGTTGGATGTGGTACGAGGCGGTGGATGCGAAGATGCTATTTTCAATGTTATTTCATTTTCTTTTCTATGGTTTGGTATCTTTATATTATGTCAAGTTTAAAATAAGGTTTGAAACTTGTGTTTCCGTTTAAGAGTCCATAAACAGTCGAGTTACTACTATTTTGATTTTAAGTGAATCTCTTACTTTTAAAATAAATATTTAAGTTTTATTCACGCTTCCGCTCAATCTTTATTGTAATTGTGATTTATTGAAAACTCATGCCCTTGTTCTTGGAAGTTATATTTATGAAGAAATAAAAATCTGTATTTTTTTAAAATTGGGGCGAGACAAGTATTATTGAACCCAGACGATGGGTCAACTTAGGAGGCAAATCACGAATTTTGATCAGCAAGAGGGGGAGTTATTCCACGAGGCATGGGAGCACTATAAAACACTTTTGCAAGCGTGCCCACATCACAACAATACCCCTAGTATGGTCAATCATTTTTTCTATGAAGGGTTATCACCAATATATAGAAATCAAGTTGAGACAGCATCCGGAGGAGACTTTGGAGAGTTGACTGCTTCAGATGATAAGTGGTTGCTAGAGAAGATGAGCGAAAATCCAGGTAAACGAATTCTGGCCTCTGGAAATTAAAATTCAATGTATTTTCTGTAACTCCAAAAGAAGAAGACAAGAAAGTCCAGGAGTTGACCAAAGACATGGTCGCCCTAAAGGTCAAGCTAACGAACATAGCTTCTTCAAAAAAATCCATCGACGTGTGTGCTTGTTGTGGGATTAAAGTGTAGTTTTTAGTGGTTTTGAAAGTATAAGGTTCATTTGGCTTGGTATTATCGGAAACCGATTCAATTGAAGGATTCAATGTGTTTCAAGCTTTGGAAATAAAAGGAAAATGGAAATAAAGCAAGTAAACTATCTAAACTAAGCTAGGAATTGAAATTGAAAGTTGGTAGGATGCCTCGGTCGTATGCCTTAATTGAAAATGCAAAGCAAATAACGAAAAAAAGAAAAAACAAGCATGTTTCACCAAGTACAAGCATGCATGCACAAGGTAAAACTAAGCTTGCATGGACATAACAACTTGAATAATGCAAATAAACATGAATTGAAAGCATGAATAGAAATAGCAATGAAAATTGACGTCAAAGTTTAAATCTTTCGGAAATTAACAAGCAACGAAGTGTAGATCTAAGATTCAACCTAAAACCATGCATGAATATAGAAATCAAAATAAGGCATATGAAATACTTGAAATCAAGACGATCCAAGAGCCGATCTATGATCTAGATGTGTCACTCATCTAGATTCCATAGCCAATTCTTAAGATCTAACTTGAATTCAAGGTGCTAACACAAAAGGCATAAAATGAAGAACAAGAAGGGAAATGAAGAACAAAGTATGGAATTAAAGCATAAAACATGAAATTGAAAGGAAACTTACTTGAATTAAGAAATGAAACAAAGCTTGAATATAATTGCAATCAAAAGTAACAACCCAAGGGAGTACTTGGACTCTTCTTAGGCTTATAAACCCAAGGAGGTGCTTGGAATTAAACCTAATCTGGAAAAGGAAATTACATCAAAACTTGAAATTGAATCTAAATCATAAGGAAGAGAAAATCATCCAAGAGCTTGAGAGTAATTTTAATCCCAAACCCAAATAGGGTTGAGAGGGGAGTTATTTCTTCATTGGTGCAAGATGTGGGCTTTATATAGTTGTTTGTAGGGGCAAAAATGTCAAAAACACCAAAATTCTCGTAGCCCTCAGCGTCGCAGTTGATCGACTACTGGGGGTGTCGATCGACTACCTGTCGATCGACTAGGGTGCAGTCTATCAACCGCCAGTCGATCGACAGGGGGCAGTCGATCGACTGCCTTGCCAAAATGGGGGAAGCTACTGTCCGACAGTCGATTTGGAGTTCTTTCAGTCGATCCGTGACCAGTCGATCGGACCGACGATTTGGAGCTTTTCAGTCGATCCTGGATGCTTTTGGCTCGAATTTCTCATTTTTCGGTCCAAAACGTCCGCCGAGTGAATATAATCCTTTTAGCCACCTACAAAACAAGAATTCAAACTTAAAAACCCAAAAATAGTTCAAACATCTTCACACTTTGTACACTTTAAGCCTAGAAGCAAATAAACAAGATTATGACCTAAGAACTAGAATAAAGACTAAAAACAATGCTAAACTCTAGCTAAAAATACTAGGAAGAAACAACAATTACATGCAAAACAACTACCCCGCACTTATCGGTTTGTTCGTCCTCGAACAACAAAAAGAATTGAGGTGTACATGCAGTGAACATTATGTAAGAAGAAAAATCCTTGTGCTTATCGTCAAGCATTGCTCGTAATACTCTTTGTTAAATGCAAGCCAAATCGATGACTTCCTCTCAAATGGGATTTTGAGGGTGTTCGCTCAATTCGCTCAAGTGTTTGATATGGGACGTGTTTATGCTCAAGTCGGTCAATGCATGAACCTTGTCAAGATTTCACAAATCGAACGCTCAAAATTGCTAGTAGTTCATGACCAGATAAGAATCGAAAGAGGTCTTTATTATGGGTTGTAATGTTGGCTCTTTGGTAAGGTATGAAACATTTGGATATAGTGGCTAACACACGATCAAACGTGATCAATAACTAACAAAACACTCATTTCTAAAACCCGAAGCTTATAATCGCTTCACCTTTCCCAATTCACCAAACTCTCATTCAAAACCCTTTTGTTCACTTATTTTCCCGACTTTTATTTCACAACACATAGAAACTTTTTGAATTTGCTTCTTTTTACTAGAATTAGCCTTTTTTGTATTAGGCTTTTCGCTTGAACGCATGCTTTATTACTTTTCGTGATTTATGTTGGACTTTTATTATTTTTTTAGTATTTTTTTTTGTATAAGAAACTCAAAACCCGAAACCCACAATTTATTTCCCACACATCTCTCTTAAACTAACAATAAACTCTCCCACTTCACAAATTACGAAGATACAAGAGCTAAAATCGAGCTCGGCTAACAAGAAATGGGATAAAGGCTCCAGGGGGCTCATTTGGGGTTTTTAAGTATCTTGCATATATGGATATGTCCGGAACAAGGGTGATATATGTTCCTCGAGGTCATTTTCGAATTCAATCATGTACGAGCAAAATCGAAGCTCCTCAATGCAATTTCCATAAAAATGCAAGCAAGCCGATAACTCACACAAGGCTACTCACTAGTTTGCACCGAATTTGGGAGCAAAATCCAAAGAGCTTTTAGAGCGTTGCAATCTTTTCACGAGAAAATGTTGATTATATATATATATGGGGTAGGATCATTAACCGGGATAAGTGGGACCACGTGAGGAGTAACAAGTGGATTATGAGTCGGCGGTGGAGCAAAAGAAGGCATAGAACAAGAGGGTCCCGCTTGATATCCATGACCCCCATACAGATCCTCCGAACAAGGCATCAACAAAGTTGAATGAGGGAAGGGAAAGGCAAGACTCGGTATCATGACCACACGTTCCATACCATGCCCATCCCACAAAAAGTTTATTAACATTACTCGTAGTGCGGGTGGGGGGGCCACATTCTATATTGGAGCTTGGACCTCCAAACAACTCATAAGCCTTGAGATCATAAGAAGATAAAGCCTTGCTTGCCCTAGAGTACATCGGTGGAGAAGATTTAGTCTTGGGAGGATGAAACATCCCACAAAAAGGGTCGGTTAAAATCCCCATAGTGCGGATAGGGGGTGCATCGGAGCTCAAACCTCCAAAGTACGCATAAGCATCGAGATCTTGGGCATTAGTGATGTTACTAATTGGGGCTTGATTGAAATTAGAAGTACAAGAATCACCATACGAGCCGGGATTCAGTTTTCCACCACCGACATTTCTACTCAGATACATATTTGGCATAGGATGAACATTATAAATGGGGGGGGGGGGGGGGGGGGGACTCCATACGGGCCGGAAGTCAGGCTAGGCGTATTCAAATAATATTGGGGAGCATCATAGCCATACGGGCCGGAATTCGGGGCTTGCAAGTTCGGATAGGAATTTGGAGCTTGCACGTTCAGATAGGAATATGGAGCTTGCATGTTTGGATAGGGATTTGGAGCTCCATAACCACCCAAGGAACCATTCACGCCCGAGAAACTATCAAAACCCGACATGGTTTGCACCATGCCCTCCCATGCCGGGTTGCCCATAACCAAAACCACCATTGGCAACGTGGTTTGCACCATGCCCTCCCACGTTGCCAAGGCCATTATACATCATTCCATTCCCGACATGGTTTGCACCATGCCCTCCCATGTCGGGAATATATCCACCAAAGCTAGAAGTACCTAACATACTTAACAAAAACGTCAAATAACAAAGCAAGCTAAAAACACAATGAAACTACAACCAAATCGAAAGCCTTAACCAAGCCGAGTCGCAACGGCACCATTTTGAAGTTTAGTTTTTAGTGGTTTTGAAAAGTATAAGGTTCATTTGGCTAGGTATTATCGAAAATCGATTCAATTGAAGGATTCAATGTGTTTCAAGCTTTGGAAATAAAAGGAAAATGAAAATAAAGCAAGTAAACTATCTAAACTAAGCTAGGAATTGAAATTGCAAGTTGGTAGGATGCCTCGGTCGTATGCCTTAATTGAAAATGCAAAGCAAATAATGAAAACAAGCAAAAACAAGAAAGTTTCACCAAGTCCAAGCATGCATGCACAAGGTAAAACTAAGCTTGCATGGACATAATAACTTGAATAATGCAAATAAACATGAATTGAAAGCATGAATATAAAGAGAAATGAAAATTGACGTCAAAGTTTAAATCTTTCGGAAATTAACAAGCAACGAAGTGTAGATCTAAGATTCAACCTAAAACTATGCATGAATATAGAAATCAAAATAAGGCATATGAAATACTTGAAATCAAGACGATCCAAGAGCCGATCTATGATCTAGATGTGTCACTCATCTAGATTCCATAGACAATTCTTAAGATCTAACTTGAATTCAAGGTGCTAAGACAAAAAGCATAAAATGAAGAACAAGCATGGAAATGAAGTAAAAGCATGATAAAACATAAAATTGAAGAAAGGAAACTTACTTGAATTAAGAAATGAAACAAAGCTTGAATGTAATTGCAATCAAAAGTAACAATCTAAGGGAGTACTTGGATTCTTCTTAGGCTTACAAACCCAAGGAGGTGCTTGAAATTAAATCTAATCTAGAAAAGGAAATTACATCAAAGCTTGAAATTGAATCTAAAATCCTAAGGAAGAG
>BMAC01000377.1:65225-76715 GCA_014905375.1 Phtheirospermum japonicum
ATATATAATATATATAGGCGTTTGGACGAAGCACAAAAATTCAACCCCTCACACAAGAGGCCATAAACATGCAAAAACCCGACAAGTAAACTATTCAAACTTCCAAGCACGTGGAGTTGTTAACAATGTAATAAAGACACAAACGACACAAAAATCGACTCAACCATATAAATGCGCAAATAGTAAGCGTCACTTCGCCAAGGCTCGAGTTAAGAACAACAAAACATGCTTGAAAGTGTAGATCTAAGATTCAACCTAAAACCATGCATGAATATAGAAATCAAAATAAGGCATATGAAATACTTGAAATCAAGACGATCCAAGAGCCAATCTATGATCTAGATGTGTCACTCATCTAGATTACATGGACAATTCTTAAGATCTAACTTGAATTCAAGGTGCTAAGACAAAAAGCATAAAATGAAGAACAAGCATGGAATTAAAGCATAAAACATGAAATTGAAAGGAAACTTACTTGAATTAAGAAATGAAACAAAGCTTGAATGTAATTGCAATCAAAAGTAACAATCTAAGGGAGTACTTGGACTCTTCTTAGGCTTACAAACCCAAGGAGGTGCTTGAAATTATATCTAATCTAGAAAGGAAATTACATCAAAGCTTGAAAGTGAATCTAAATCCTAAGGAAGAGAAAATCATCCAAGAGCTTGAGAGTATATTAATCCAAAATCCAAGTAAGGTTGGGAGGGGAGTTATTTCTTCATTGGTGCAAGATGTGGGCTTTATATAGTTGTTTGTAAGGGCAAAAACGTCAAAAACACCAAAATTCTCGCAGCCCTCAGCGTCGCAGTCGATCGACTGCTGGGGGTGTCGATCGACTAAGGTGCAGTCTATCGACTGCCTTGCCAAAATGGGGGAAGCTACTGTCCGGCAGTCGATTTGGAGTTCTTTCAGTCGATCCGTGACCAGTCGATCGGGCAGTTGATTTGGAGCTTTTCAGTCGATTCTGGATGCTTTTGGCTCGAATTTCTCATTTTCTGGTCCAAAACGTCCGCCGAGTGAATATAATCATTTTAGCCACCTACAAAACAAGAACTCAAATTTAAAAACCCAAAAATAGCTCAAACATCTTACACTTTGTACACTTTAAGCCTAGAAGCATAAGAACTAGAATAAACGACTCAAAACGACAAAAAATAATGCTAAACTCTAGCTGAAATTACTAGGAAAAACACAACAATTACATGCAGAACAGGGATATAAGGACATTTGGCAAATGTGTGCACGGTGACGTTCAACGAAGAGCAAGAGGGGGTAGTTAACGCTGTTCAGAATTATAAAAAAAAAACCTCCTAATCCTTAATCGAATACGTACAACCCAGGGTGGTGCGATCACCCGAATTTCAAGTTTGGTCCTGGAAATCCGAATCATGTGCTGATGCCTACCGACCCACGGTACTTGCCCCCACCTCCACCAAACAAATATCCGACAAAGGGTCAAATATCTATTCCAGTAAAGCCAGATGATCAGTTATTGGTACGAAAGCAGAATCAAGTCGCAAAGACTATTTGTAATCGAGACGAACTTGCACAATTAATGGTGCTGGTAAATGACCTTTCTAGGAATATGAAAAATATGGAGCAATTGCCTATGCAGGTCAATAAGCAGGGTGCGCAATTAGATGACCATTATAAAATGTTGAAAATTTTGGAGGTAATGGTGATTCAAATAGCGGCCTCTATGGTAAAAATGGCGAATGAGAAAGGGAAATTCCCAAGTCAATCAGAACAGGCCTTAGCTGTTCATGTCCTTTGGAGTGGAAAGAAGATTGATAATGGCATAGTCGAACGAGATGAGGAAGAAAAAGAGGTGGCCCAAATTCCAATGCCGGTTCCACCTAAAGAAGATGTACCTAAACCAGTGGATAAAATGCACAAGTCACAAAATTAATATGTTCCAGGATCCATTAAAGGAATAATTCCGAACCAAGTCCCTACTCCAACGCCAACTGATGAGTCCTTGGAGTCACAGCAAGCACAGAAAATGACTACGATTCGTGATGCAGTTCCTTTCCTAGTCGCCTACGTCCGGACAAGGAAAATGAAAAATTCATGGAGCTTTACAATTTGCTAAAAAATGTGAATATTAAACATCCGCTTTTAGATGTAATCAAGACAATGCCAGCTTATGTGAAATTCTTCAAGGATCTTACCTCAAGGGATAGGCGCTTGGCGAACTAGCGTGTGGAGTTGACGAAAGAGGCTTGTGAAGTTTTCAAGAAGTCGTTGCCACCAAAGGAAAACGTCCCTGGAGTTATGTTATCACTATCTCACTCGGGAATGGGCAAACGGCAAGGGGAATGTTGGATCTTGGCGCAAAAATTAATTTGATGCCATATTCTCTCTTTCGAGAATTTGATCTTGGGACGATGAAGCCAACCACCAGGCGGCTCCAATTGGCGAATCGATCGATCAGGCAACCTTTGGGTATTGTTGAGGATGTTTTGGTACAGGTTGGTGAACTTGTGGTTCCAGTTGATTTTGTGATTCTGGATGTTGGTGAGGTGACTAATGAAAGCAAGGAACATATGATTTTGCTGGGTCATCCGTTTATGTCTACTTCCCATACTTTGATAGATGTGCATAAAGGGAGGATGACTATGATAGTTTTAGGCGAATCAGTAACGTTTTCACTTAAAGATACCCATAATACTTTGTCTTCATTCATACGAGATGAGTGCTCGTTTGTTGATCCTATTGCGTCTTGCATCCATGAGATCAAAGACATCACTGTTTTAGACGAGTCAGACGTCGAGGACGACAAGGAATTTTTTACTGGGGAGGAGGTAGCGGAATTACTTGGAGTTGATTTTTATAAAATTGAAGCTGAACGTGGAGAGATTGATTTTGAATTGTGCGAGATGTCTAACGCACTTGAGCTCGAGCCAAAAGTGGATTTGAAACCACTACCTAGTCATTCAAAGTACGTTTTCCTTGAACCCAACAAAACGAAACCCATCATCATATTTTTAGCATTGACGGAAGATGAGGAGAAAGAGCTGATTTTGGTGTTGAGTAAGTATGAAGAAGCTATAGGATAGAGCATCAGCGACATCAAAGGGATAAGGCTCGCTACTTGTATGCACCGAGTCAAGCTCGAACCTGATGCAAGGCCGGTAAGAGACGGCCAAAGAAGATTGACTCCAACACTTTATGAGGTAGTCAAAATGATATTTTGAAGTTAGTAGATGAAGGGATTATCTTTTCCATCTCCGACAGTAAGTGGGTGAGTCCAATCCATGTGGTTTCGAAGAAGGGTGGTATCACCATAACCGAAAACGAGAAAGGCGAGATAGTCCCGACACGACTTACGACTGGGTGGTGCATGTGCATTGATTATAGATATCTTAACGCTGCCACTAGAAAATATCAATTTTCATTGCCGTTCATTGACCAACTTCTTGACAAGCTTGCTGGACATGAATTTTATTGCTTATTGGATGGACTTTAGGGCTATTATCAAGTGGCTATTTCCCCGGAGGACCAGAGCAAGATGACATTTACGTGCCCCTTTGGCACGTTTGCCTTCCGGAGGATGCCATTTGGCTTATGGAATGATCCAGCAACATTCCAAAGATGCATGCTATCCATTTTCATTGAATTCATCGACGACTTCCTTGAGGCATTTATGGATAATTTTTCAATTTATGGTTCATCTTTTGAGAATTGTTTGTCCAATTTATCTAGGGTATTAGAAGGTTCCATTGAAAAGAGTCTTACGTTTAGTTGGGAGAAATCCCATTTTATGATCAAGAGTGGTACCGTGTTGGGTCATGTTGTATCTAAAAGGGGTTGGAAGTTGATAAATCTAAAAATGATGTTATTGAAACTCTTCCTACCCCTCGTGATGTTAAAGGTGTACGTAGTTTTCTTAGACATGCGGGTTTCTATAGGCCATACATAAAAGATTTTTCAAAAAATTTTCGCTTGTTGTGTAAACTATTAACTCTAGATACTTATTTTGTGTTTGGTGAAGCTTGAATGGATGCATTTAATTTACTTAAATAAAAGCTTACATCAGCACTTGTTGTTGTTGCCTCGGATTGGACCCTACCATTTGAAATCATGTGTGATGCGTCTATTGAGACTGTGGGGTCCGTCAACGTATGGATAAATTACTTAGGGTTATATATATTTTGCTAGTTATATGTTGACCGATGCTCAACGTAATTACACTACCACTGAAAAAGAACTGCTAGTTATTGCGTTTTCACTGGATAAGTTTAGATCTTATATTTTAGGAGAAAAGGTAATTGTTCATACTGATCATGCTGCATTGCGCCATTTATTTGCTAAACCTCAAAGTAAACCACGCCTTATTCGATGGATTTTATTATTGAAAGAATTTGATGTAGAAATTAAAGATAGGCGTGGTTGTGAAAATGTGGTAGCTGGTCACTTATCTAGGATGGTAATTAAGAATGATGTGAATGAGCATACTATGATTGATGATTTACTCACATATGAGAATGCTTATAATCTTGAAAATTTAGTTACTCCTTGGTATGCTGACATACTGAATTATCTTGCTTTTAATATTGTGCCTAACCATTTATCCTACCAAGAACGGAAGGGATTTTTACATAAGTGCAGAAGTTACTTTTGGGATGATCCATACATATTCAAACGCTGCAAGGATGGGGTGAGCAGAAGATGCATCCCCGATGATGAAATGTCAAGTATCCTGCATTTTTGCCATGATCTGGAGGGCACTTCGAGTCTCAAAAGATGGCGTTTAAAGTTCTTCAAGCCGGATTCTATTGGCCGACCTTATTTGATGAGGCATACGAGTCCTGTAAGACGTGTGATAATTTCCAATGAACTAAAAATATAGGTAAGAGGGATGAGATGCCATTTGTGCCCAATCAGGTGGTAGAGATTTTTGATGTTTGGGGCATAAATTTCATGGGACCATTTCCCAAGAGTGACGGTTTCGAGTACATTCTGGTTGAAGTCGACTATGTATCCAAGTGGGTGGAGGCGATTCCCATGCGCAAGGCAAATGCTGAGATAGTGCTTAAATTCTTGTAAGAGAACATCTTCAGTAGATTTGGAATCCCAAAGACAATAATAAGTGATGGTGGAAGTCATTTCTGCAACTGAGCTTTTGAAAGGTTGATGACTAAATATGGGGTTCGGCACAAGGTAGCCACTCCATATCATCCTCAAACCTCTGGACAAGTTGAAACCAATAATCGCCAACTGAAGGTCATCCTCAAGAAAACAGTGGGGCCGAATAGGAAGAATTGGGCGATCTTGTTGATGCACTGTGGGACTATAGAATAGCATATAAAATGGTGCTAGGTATGAGCCATTTCCGACTTGTTTATGGGAAGGCGTGTCATTTTCCAGTAAAGCTAGAGCACAGAGCAAGTTAGGTTATTCGCAAGCTGAATTTGAATTACGATCAAGTGGGCGAGTATAGGAAGCTATAGCTGACCGAGCTTGAAGAAATCAGAAATGAAGCATACGATAACGCATGGAGGCAGAAGAAAACGATGAAGGAACGTCACGACCATAGAATTTTTGATAAACAGTCGAAGGTTGAAAAGTTAGCTTTGCTTTATAATTCTAGATTCAAGTTGTTTTTGGGTAATCTCAATTCGAGATGGAGTGGGCTATTTGTGATTAGAGAGATAAATAATTTTGGAGCGGTCACTTTGTACGATGAGAAGAAGGATTCAACTTTTCAAGTCAATGGACACAGATTGAAACTCTATCGTGAAGGGATGATGACAAGCCAAGATCATGAAGTGGTGAAGTTTGTAGATCCACCTCCGGCTGCAAATTAATCGCTAGATTTCTCATCAAGCAAGCGTTGTTAAAAGATGCGTCTAGGGAGGCAACCCAAGCATTTGTATTCTTTTACTTTTTCTTTTAATTTTTTTTCTTTTTTTTTTCTATATTTTTATCTTTTGTTTTAGTTAATTGTTGTGGTACTTTATGCGTGTGTTGATGTGCAAAAGAGTTGAAATTTTTTCCAAATTCGGAGACCTTGCGGTAGGTTAGCAGTAGCTACGACCGTTAACCCTGTCGTTAGCTTCTTACCCAGGCTTAACGACGGAGATCAACAGATAAACCTATTGCTAGCTGCAAACAGAGGGGTTTTAAGGGTGGATTAGTGGTAGCTGCAACTGCTAAGGCCACCGCTAGTGGGAAACTGGGAGGTTTTGCGGTTACTAACATAAATCTTTAACGATAGACCTAGCGGTAGACCCACCACTAAATCTACCGCCAGCGTGTTTTCATAGGTCTTTATGACGCAAGCCGACCGTTAGCCTGAACCGCTAGCCACCTTCAGAGACACATAACGGTCCACCTAGCAGTAGGCCTTACCACTAAGGGTACCGCTAGCGTGGAAAAATATACGAGTTTTTGGGATTTTATAGGCTGTTATTTTGGGGAACTCTTTCTTACAAGGTAAGTTTTATTATGGTAAGTGTTTTGGCAAATTTTGGATTAATTAAAAGTCTTGATCTGTTTCCTTTTGAGAGTCCTGTTTTTATTAGGTGAACTTTGTTAAATCCTACATTATTTAGATTTAAAGAGAATCTAGAACTCCTATTCTCTGGACCACTTATTCCTATATAACCCCCCACCCCCCCCTTTAGTACTTCATTATTCATAAATCCTTCAAGCTCGTGCCACATCTTGATCACCTTCCGACACTAAATTTTATCATTAAGCTCGGTAGCTAGATAAAGCGAATCCAGCTAATGCCTGCCAACCATGAGCATGGATGGGTGCGAAGAAAAGAGCATGAAGAGGCCTTGGAAGAACTGCAGAATTAATTGGACGAAGCTAGAGAGCTATTAGAGATTCGAAGTCTGAGAACACCCACCTTTTGTTCAATGAAGCTTCACTTGCTTTTAATATTGCCAAGCTGGAGGAGTATTTAGCGGAGGTGGATGCCAAGATTCCTGAGTTAACATCCGAGAACCACGATCTTCTGCTCAACGAAGCAACACACCGCTTTAACATAGCCAAGATGGAGGAACTTCTGGCAGAGGTAGCTGCAAGGATCGAAGAGCTTGAGGATTTACTCTATGGACCCAAGTAATCCTATATCTCTAATATAATGAACCCCTATGATGTTTAGAGCATCTAGTTCTAGTCAGCAATTTCTATTTCGTTCGATTTTGAGTCATTAGGATTATTATCCTATTTTCTAGATTTTTATTTTATTGTTATTTTTAATTTTATTTATTTTCGATTTTTTATGCTCACAGATTGCTGTGATTAATATATTATGTTCGTACAATTTGGTGTTCTTAATATTTTAAACTCGGACAATTTAAATTTTCGTGAGTTTTGCAGTTTTACGTACTTAGCGGTATCCTTTACCGCTAAGGCTACCGTTAGAAACAAACAGAGAGTTCTAAGGCTTGGGTTAGTGGTAACCCCAACCGCTAAGGCAACCGCTAACGCGTTTAAATCCCGGCCCGGAACAGAAAATACATATAGAAAATTGGAGGCTTATTTCATACTTTCACAAAATCGCGCGAACACATACGAATCCAAGGCACGAAGAACCCCAACTAACAACAATCAATAAATTATGCCATTAATTGACACCAGCCGCAGTTCGGTGATTAAGAGTCACACCCCGACAACCAAAATTCACTTACCGACGCTCATTGACCGCATTTCAACCATACCCTTCTTCGAAAGCAACTGAGTGAGATGGGGCCATCTTCTCGATAATTCGGTAAGAGTGGCTTGCCTTGAACTCGAATTACACAGCCTGGGTTGAGTTGCAAGTTTGGATTGAGAAATTTATGAGTTTTAGTTGGAATTCCCGATGAGAATCTCTGCACGCCAAGTGCTCGACGAAAAGCCTAGCAGTCATATTAATGGTTACAGCAACCGCTAGCTTACCGTTAGCACTTAATGGTCCAACTAACAGTGAGGGCAACTGCTAACCCCACCGTTAGCAGCTTCTGTCGACCAATTTTCATAGACTCATGCCCAAAAACCAAGATCGCATTCCGACCATTTTTTAGCCACAGTCCGGCAATAGTTACCTTGCCGCAATCCAGCAAATTTGAACTTTGAGCCGCAACCCTGCAACTCATTTTTGTTCGAAACTGAAACCATGTCGTCGTCTCAGCCCTCGAAAAAATGCAAGAACGTGGAGAAGAAAGTGGGGGCCAAATCCAAGGTTTACGATGACGAGGTCGATTTATATAATTGTTTGACGAATAAGATGATTATCCGGCCTATGGTGATTGACATTGAGTATTGGCTCGAGATGGCCAAATGGAACGATCCCTTCGACGAGCACTTCATGCATTACATTCGAGCCCTTAGCTGTGTTGAGTGGGTTCGGATTCGAGTCCCGACCTACGAGAAATTGATGCTCAAATTTTACTCAAATTTTGAGATCTTGGCCGATTTCACACTTTTGTGTCATTTTGGGGGTAAAGAACAGAATTTTGATGCTGATTCGATTGATTCGTACTTTGATATTAACAGAAAAATGACCCTAGACCAACGTGATGGTGCATACAACGAGTGAAGCTTTTGGGAGGGTATCAAGCTCCCGGAGGTCGAGGCATGAAACCAGTACCCTCTGACCATAGTTCAGGACAATGCGCTCTATGTGGCTTATCGTTTCTTTTCGCGTTGCGTGCTCGGAAAGGAAGAGACGACACTTTTAAATAAGGATGAGTTATAAGCACTTTGGTGCATGAAGAGGAGAAAGCTGGTCCAGATTTACCCTGACTATACGCAGCATTCGAAACGTCCAATAGATGGGCACGGAGAGGCCTTTTCCGATGTCCCACGACAACTTCATCACTAGCCTCACTACGATGTGCGGCTACACATCGAATAAGGATGACGTCAGCCATGACCCTCAGGCGTTGGTGTCACGTCTAGGATAGTGCGAATGCTGGGTAAACAAAATGGGATGAAGATGAAAGTGACGAAGCTAGGATGGCAGGTGAGTCATCTCGTGGTGAGTGCGAGGACATGAGGACGAGGATACAAGCCGAGCGGAGATAGACCAGGATGCTACGGACTCGTGGTGAGTCCGATGATGGGACGGCAGGCGAGTCACCTCATTTAGGATGGGCGAATTTCAACACATATTTAGCCGACTATGCGGGATTCAAGATGAACGTTTACGATCGCCTTTATGTCATGGAGGTTGACGCTCGTTCAGCGAGGGAGGACGCTAGCTGCGCTCGTGAGGTGGGGGATAGAAACCAAAATCTTATGTCGGATTTGACGACCAATTTTCCCTAGTTCTAGATGGACATGATGGGTCGCTGGCCATCTTCTTCCCCTCCGAATTCGATAGATGTCATTCCATATAAAGGCCCGTTTGATGACGTGCCACCAGGCACTTGAGCGAGGGATGTCGTCGTTGTTTGTTGTTGTATTTATTTATCACTTTTTGATTTCTTTTTGAATTAAAAAAAAATAGAATATCAAGAAAATCCAAAAATATTAGTTAGCTTTTTACTTGTTTTCCTTATTTGTTTATTTTCGTAGTTTGAATCAAGACAATTGAAGTCATGCAATTCTAAATGAAGGATGATTGCACAGCTCTCCGTACGGCGGCTCGACTATTTTAGTCTTCAGGGACATTTTTCTTACTGCTTTCCTCTTTTGATTTGCTTTTATTTGTATTTATGGCAATCCGGAGTTTGCCGGATTTTTATGGAGGGGGAGGGTAGTTGAGTGTGATCTATAATTCTTACATGTGCAATTTGAATTCATGGTTCTGTAATAATTAGTAATTAAATGTGATTAATTGTTATCCCTACTTTATTGTGTATGTCTGGTTTATCCTGTCCAAGTTGACTATATATGATTTGAGGTTCTTATCTTTGAGCGTGTATAAGTGCACAATTTTTTCAAAATTATTATTTATATATTGTAAAATGGTACTTGGACGCACATGATTTCGCAAAACCTTAAAAGCAGTGTCAATTCAAAATCTTATCATGCAAAAGCCGGTGAGTAGACTAAGTGTTTATCATCTTTGCATGTACTTGAGTGAGTTCTGTTTCGAGATCTCATTGAAATTTCAGTGTATAGTTAGCTTTGAATATGACGATAAGGCACCGAAATTACCCTTATTCCGGCTATATCCATATATATCAGCCACTATAAATTCCGAATAATACAATCATAGCCAAATATCCATTTCATTTACCCACGAGTGTTTATGAGTTAACTTCTATGTCATTAATAGCGTGGGGTAAGAGTTAGTTATTTTTTGTTGGTTATTTGTGTTTTAGAATATTGATCAGGGATTTATAAAAAGTTTGTAATAAGTGTTTCAAGAAAAATGAAGAAAAAAAAAAGAAAAAAAAAGGAATAAAGAGGATAGTGAATCTTGTTGAGTTGTTGCCTATGCTTATAAAGGCGTGTGTTAATATTGTTAGTTTTCTTTTGAAGCCTAATGTTTAAGAGGCAAGAGTTGAGTTTGAAAGAAGAAGCGTATCATAAGCTTCTACATTGTTTAAATGGTTTGTTCAGAAGTCGGTTTTAGGTTTCGAGTTGAGAAATAGTCTACGTATAAAGGCTACGTTATGAGATATAAGTGAGGTTTCATTTGAATGAGGTGATGCACATTGTTCGTGATTAGAATATTTTGGTGTGTTATTGACCACGTTAGATTGTGAGTTAGACACACTACTTATATATTCCATACCCGTCCAAAGAGCCTACATTACAACCCGAAAAGACCTTTTTCGATTCTTTGTTAGTTACACGATGGAGGAGTTTTTGATTTTTAGTTCTTGTTTATTGTACATGTATTTTGATGATTTGAGCGGATACACATCCCCATAAAAATTCTTGAGTCCTTTTGAGAGTACACATATATATTACCCTTTCTGAGGATGCATGATTTTGTTTTTGGAACGACAATGTAATAAGGATCGAGCGTTTAATTTTGCGTTACAATTGTATATATTTTAAAATTTCCTGTGTAGCACGACACGACCCTTTGCTTGAGCTTATTTTCATATTGGTTATTCTTTGAAATTATCATTTGGTCGAGGACGAACAAACCAATAAAGCATGGGGTAGTTGATTAACATTAATTTATCTTGATTTTTGTACATATTTGGTTAGTGTTTTAGTTAGTTTTGGTATAAGTTGGATAGGTTGAGCATATTTTCGTATCTCTGGCTTATTTTACCGTGTTTTGATCGTTATTGATGAAATTGGGTGATTATTCTATGTTTTTTCCCATACAGCTAAGTATTAGAAAGAGCTCACACTACTACAGAAACAGCTTTCCAAGGCTGTTAATTAAAGGCGGTTCACTGAACCATTTTCTACATTGATTAGAGCTCAACTCATTGCTAAAAATAGGCTCCCTAATACCCACAACATGTTCTTATCTTCCTTCATGTCCAACATTACAAAACACACCGGGAATATGAAGTCGCCTACTTTCACCAGCACATCTTCAACTATACCCTTTAGGTATGCTAAGGATATGTCCACCAG
>BMAC01000377.1:91636-105531 GCA_014905375.1 Phtheirospermum japonicum
GCACGTATCCTGGCCTATCAACTCCCCCCCCCCCCCCCCAAATAGTCGGGGTAGATCGGTAACATCTCTTAGGCTTTTATGAAATAAATGTGGTCCTTTCGTTTTTATGATTTCTCGTACTGGGAATCCCGAGATATCCGCCTGCCAAACAGTCCTGATTATTGGCAGTAGCGGTGTCGGTCCATATTTCCTAGACTACACGTCTTCCCAAGTACTGCCTCTGGTTGATTAAAGACACGTGTCTCCTTTCCGAGACGGTCATCGCTCCAGCTCATTGCCTAGGGTGCTGTTCTTCTGCCCGCATTAAATGCGAGGATCACATCAAATCCCACTTTTTCCTTGGTTTTCATTTTTCAAATTTATCAACTTCCTTTTGTCCCTCCAAATTCCTTTTCTCCCCTTTCACTTTCCAAATCTCACATTTCGGCAGATTTCTGAAAACCTTCCCCCTTTTTCCTCTCTCCAGCGTTTCTGGCAGCTTCAACGATCTCCGCCCATTTTCGTCCTGTTCCTTCATCAACCCAATAACCAGGTACTTCTTCTTCCTCCTCTTACATACCCTTATAATTATGTCCGCATCCTCATCTTCGTCACGCTCCGGCGAGGGCCGTTCGTCCTCCTCGTCGGACAATTCAACTTCTTCTATAGATATTTCCTCGCCGGAACCCACTCAAATAGAGAGGCCTCCGGCGATACTTGCTCCCCCCCCCCCCCCCCCTCCAGATGATTTAGTTTCGATAATTAGCAATAGAACCCTTAGAAAGATGCGCGACACTTTCCTGATTTCTAATGATTTTACACTCACCAGTCCGGCACCGAGTGAGAGGGCCTCCTCTCCTCCTGCCGGACATTTGACCTTTTATGCGGATCAATTCAATGCCGGCCTGAGTTTGCCGGTTCATCCCTTTGTAGTAGCTATTTCCCGTCTGTACCCAAATCCCCGTACAGCAATTCCTTCCCAACGCCTTTCGGGTCATGGCGGGGTTCCATCTGGCAGCCCAGTATGCTGGTATAACTCCCACAGCCCAGCTCTTTCACGCTTTATTTCAAGCAAAAAGCTCCTCCGGCTTCTTCTATCTCTCCGGAAGAGCTGATGTTCGCTTCTTGACAGGCCTGCCCTCATCCCATAAGGGCTGGAAAAAGAAATACTTCTTTGTTCAAGGCCCAGGGAGTTGGGATTTTCCATCCGAGCCTATCAGTTCTATTCCTTCCCAGATGCGTTTACCGAAAGGTCACCGGTCCGCCGCACCTATTTATGTGAGTAAGTATAATGAAGATAAACCTGCCAATTTTTATTTCATAAAAAGAGGTTAAAACTACAATTTAAGTATAAAATCGCCGTAGATTAGCGATGTTCCAAGCTCGGGGAACTGCTGTGCCATCCAACTCCTCTATTTTATAAGCTCCTCCGGATAAGACCTGGATAACCCGAAAGGGTCCTTCCCATGCTGCATCTAATTTTCCTTTGGATTTCCCCAAATCAGATCWTCTCAAGATCAGGTCTYCGACTTGGAATTGTCTCTTTACAACAGACCTGTCATATGTCGCTTTTACTCGTCCCTTTATATGTGCCATCCTGGCTGCGGCCTGGTCTCTTTTTTCCTCGATGAGATCCAGAGCATCTTGTCTTAACAGCTCATTCTGGCTTTCATTAAAATTCTGGATTCGGTGTGTCTCCAAGCTAATTTTTGCAGGTACGACGGCATCCATGCCATATACTAGGCTAAAGGGGGTTTTACCAGTACTTGCCTTCGGATTTGTGCGATACGCCCACAATACCGCGCTCAATTCTTCCGCCCATTTTCCCCCAGATCTTTCTAGACGCGACTTAAGTCCCTGTACCAAAATACGATTAGTCACTTCAACCTAACCATTCGCTTGAGGGTGGTATACAGCTGTGAAGTGCTGTTGGATTTTCATCTTGGCACACCAGGCTTTGATTTTGGCTCCCGTAAATTGGGTTCCATTATCCGATATTATTATTCTTGGCACTCCGAAGCGACATACCACATTCTTCCAGATGAACCCCATTACTGCCCCTTCCGTTATCTTCGCCAGAGCTTCCGCCTCGACCCATTTGCTAAAGTAATCAATGGCTACTATCAGAAATCTTTTTTGAGCTGGAACCACCGGGAAAGGGCCCACCAAATCAATACACGAATATAAAAAATCCATATTAAATATTAAAAAAAGGATATTGAAACATAAAAAGTGTTACTTAAGTTGTTATTGAATTAAAGTGATACATATTTATGTTACAAAAAAAAATAACAAAAAGAGTGTTACTTAAAAAGTGTTACCTAATTAAAAGTATTACATAAAAGTGTTGCATATTTGTAAAGTATTACATAAATATTATAATATAAAAAGTGTTACGAGCATGTGTTACAAAAAGTACCTAATATAAAAAGTGTTACATTTTTGTGTTAGTTTAAGTCACTTTTTTTGTAGTGAGATTATTTATGTTTTATCTTTCTAGACTAATTTATTGTATATTACTCTTTATTTATGTGTATTGATTTATCTCGTAGCATAAGTTAATTATATATTGTAAGAATCATAGTAGGAAAATATTATTTTTATAATTATCTTTTTCTTAAAATTTAAGACACTAGTAGAACTCTTCTATTTGTTGGAGATACGCATTTTGTGTATAAAGCTCAAGTCTTGAGAACTCATTATTTACGCTATGAAGAATACATAAGCTTGTGAGCACCATATAGAGAATTGAAGACCGAAGAAAATTATGTCCATTGTTGTTTTCATATTTCAAGAACAAATGTTGTCTTCTCGAAGGTTTTTGGACTGATCTCAATGATATATTGAAAGAGTTTTCATATATCATTAGATGGTTTACAATCTTGATTCCTTTTATAAAACAAATGTTAATAATTAGATTTATTCTAATTAAAGATTATAAATTAGATTTATTCTAATTAATTGGTACAGCGATAATTCGTTTTAACGAATTGTATAGGCTCGTTGTACGTGTCGTGTAAATTAATATAGCCTTTTGAATTTCTCAATTTCATTTATTGGTGAGTGAAAAATGGTGTTTGGAAGTTGGATAGGTGCTTTTAAGCCTTATCGTTTATCCCACATTGATAGTTATCCAATGTGGAAGGGAGTTTAAAAGTGTTTAACTTTTAATGATTGGACATCAAGTGGGCCCAGTGGGTTGTGTGGATTTTGTGTAAACGAAGATCACGCAGGCTCTTGGACTTGGGTTCGCCAGTCCGCCGAGCGGATCCGAACCCGAGCCCAGGAAATCACCTGAAACATACAAGCATTCAGTTTCTTTGAGTTCGCCGGAGCTCTGGTTTCTAACAGTGTTGTTAAATCAAAGACGGAAAGTCGTTTTACCGAGATTTTCTCGACTCGACTTGCTTGATACTTTTGTTTATTTTTTCCATTTTACAATTTACAATTATTCTCCGTTTGTGCTCGAATCAGTTGTAACTTATTCCATCAACAAACGTATAAGGTCGTGTCCAGTGAGTCGTTTACTCCCAGACTACATTCATTTAAGTGCTCTTTTTATTTACGTTATTTATATATTGTATTTTATTATTGTTGTTATTACCAACATCTATATACTAACAATCAATCTCTGTGGCCTACAAGATTGTCATGAATGAATTAAACATTTATTGAAATATCATAGCCATGTGATTAGAAAACACAAACAACTCGTGTTTTGCTCCCTGCAGTCTTTAATCTTTTATACAGACACCCACACCACACATACTAGTACTAGAATCGAAAGCGAAAGTACTTAATGCACAAAAGGTGGTAGCGGTCACATTTCAAGTATCAACATATCTTCAAGCCTGCTCAGTTGAACTATTCATTGCGTGTGTAGAAAAAATTAAACTATTTAATCATTCGATGTGAGACTGAAGTAGTGTTTGGCTACAAAAGAATGTGGGCTAAATTTGCAATTTCTGTTGATGAATGCTTGTACTTGTTTGATCTCCTGGGGTTTGGCTTCTTCTTCTTTTTTCTTTTTTTCAGACTGGATAGCACTTTGGGCAGCCAAATTCTAACTTCCTTTCATGACATTTGAGATGAATAAACTCTGCCACTTAGCAGGCCTACTACTGTGTATTTGGACTTTGTGTCCTATTTAAACATCCACTTTAATGGCCAATAATCTACAGTCAAGAGTGGGGGCTGGCTCATTGTTAGCCATCCTTTTGTCAAATCTTACCTAATAAAAGGGCAATAAAATATCACAATTAAAATATTACAAGTGCTTGAAGTATTTTATAAATTACAAATCTCAAATTTTCAAAAGGGAATATGAAAAATTGGTGTTACGTACAATAATGAAAAATCATAAATATATTTATATACTTATTAATTAAGTGCTATCGAGGCCAAATCTTATGGAATGTGCAATCAAAATCCATGAGTTGGTAGTAATTGGTGGAGTGGTCCAATTGTATCTACTATGTACTTGATAGTCCATTGTTTACAATGAAACCCCGACAATGGCCACTAACTAGACTTGCCAATTGTGATCCGAATTTCGTGAATGACAATGATGAGATACTGACTTTCAACCTCGGTGTGCTTATACACTTGTCATCTTAAAATATTTATGCTCCATCTTTGTTTCATGCTATAATTTCAACAACATGTAAAAAGTGAGAGATTTCCATCTTTTTATATATGAAGTGTTAAATTATATATTTCATATAATTACAAGAATTAACATGAAAATATAAGATAGAAAAAAAAAAGTACATATGTATCTTTTTATTGATCCCCGTTGCACCAACGAGTTTGTGATGGTTGTCATTAGGAATGGTAATGGTAATGAACAAGATGTATACCCATAAAAATTGCCGATAAAATAGAAGAATTATTTATTTAATGGGTATGAATATGGGAATAGGTAAATTCCCACATTATTTGATGGGATGAGAATGTAACCCACCCTCCCCATACCCACATATATATAATGAAGTATATATTAAACAGATTGCTATGACAATTATAAATTAAAAAATAAAGAATGGCATTTGCAGGAGACAAATAATACACTATGTGCGAATGCTAGTTAGCAATAACATTTAGCAAACTTCATTTAGGTTCATTCTCCAATTCTAGCAGAAGAAGAAAATATTACAAACGAGGTTGAGTATATACTTTTCTTTTTCGTACGTAATTAAAACAAATATAGGATCAAGAACATGTATTTTTTTAAATATGATTATGAAATGGGTATACCATACCCATATCCTACTAGTTGTCATCCCTAGTTGGAATAGGGAACTCCCAAATGTGGCATTAATGCATGGAAATATAAATATGTATCTCATACTCGAGTTTTAGATTATTAATATTTTTTTTAATTAAACATCGTTTTAGGTATGTTCAAAATTTATTAAGAGTGTATTATCATGATATATAATTCTTAATTTTGCCGTTTGATTCTACAAAGTCATTTATTTGGAAGGGTGTGGAGTATTTCACTTAATTGGAAGTGGGATAAATAATTTCAACCACGAAAAAAAAAAATGATTTTGCTCTTTCTTCTTTATTTATAACTTTGTATTCAGGTTAAAGCGTGTGGCACGGCCCCTTGCATCTGTGGTGTGAGACAAGAATGGACTAGCAATTCATATTGGAATATCCATATAAATCAAATTCACAACTTTCACATTTTGTACCATTACAAGTTTGTCACTTGCACGTTGGAATAAGGAATATATTTTGGTGGGCTGATCCTACAAACTTAACCAATTGCATCACAATAATAATCTGCATGTATTCTGCACATTAATTACAAGTCAATTGTCACTTGCACTTTGCAACAAGGAATTGTGGTGGGCTAAATCCTTGCGTCACTTGTAAACATAGCCAATTGCATGGCAAAAATAATTTGCATTTATTTTGTGCGATTAATTACAAGTTAATTGTCACTTGCACTTTGCAATAAGGACTTGTAGTGGTCTAAATCCTTGCGTCACTTATAAACTTAACCAGTTATATTGCATGAAATAAATAATTTGCATTCATTTTCTAAATTACAAGTTCATTGGATCACTTGCGTTAGATCATTTTTAGAGCTTGTTTGACATTCATTTCAACATATTTTTTCTTAATAGTTAATAAATATACTTTGTTTTTATATTTTTATTTACTATATCTATATATAGTGAGATATTACCTTTTATAAGTATAAATGTGAAAATAGCAAAATTGGCTAGACTTTTCACCAAGTACATAACTAATCAATCAATCGCAAAAACAATTAATTGCATGTTTGTTTGTTTTTTTGATTGAAAGTTTCTCCGTTATGACGTTAAAATTACATAACATGTATGCCTTTATATTTTTATCTTTTTAATGTCTCGATGAATGAGTTTGGTCTTCCCAAATATCGGCGTAAGTTTAAATTACCAAATAGCAACGGATCGAACTTTTACTGATCCAAGAGTGGCAAGTATTTCAATATTCATTCATATAATAATGTTTATTGATGCAAACCATTCGTCATAATTGTTCATCAATCCACTATATTAGACTATTAGTAGTAAGAACTCAGCGCCTTGGCAAATAATTCCTAAAACCATATTAGTAAGAACTCACCTCGCTTGGCAAATAATTCCTAAAGGTCATGTTTGTTTTTAAACTCATAATATTTTGATTGAGTTTTCGAATCTTCATAATCTTTTATTTTGAAATTAAAGTTTTTAATACTCGATCAATAATATTTTACACTTGTTTTTATTACTAAATATAATATAAAAAAGTTCATTCATACTTTTCAAATATGATTTGATATCAAAAATAATATAAAAATACATTTACATTCACTTTTCAGACATGATTAGACATATATAATAAAAAAATAAACGATTCTAAATCTTACAACAAATAAAAATTCTTACTATTCACATAATTCTGAATACTCAAGATTCAACAATAAAAATTACGATTATATTTTGATTGCTTGCTTAGAAAAGTGGAATTAATATTATTGTAATGGGTGACATTTGGTTCAATTCAATTATGATAATCACTCAATTTTTTTATTTTAATATTAATATAATAATATAAACTATACGACATAAAATAAAATAAGTATTAATATATAAACACTTGCATATAATATTGCATAGTTTGTATTTAATTTCAATATATTCTATTAATTACACAATTAATATAATACATAATATATATAATATTAATATATAACATCTTGTTGAATTGGTGTTTTATATTATAAAATACTATCTTTGAATTCTTATATTAATATTAATATTTATTTATTAATATTATTATATATTATATAATTTTATAGAACATATAATAATTTTATGTTAACATTATAATATTTATTTATATGATAATATTAATCATAATATATATATATATATATATATATATATTATAATATTAATATATTAGTATTATCTTATTTGTTTTTAATATAAATATTCGTTTATAATATTATGATGTTTAAATATAAAATAAAGAGATAATATATATTAAAATATATTTATATATGATATATAATAATACATTATAATATATTAATATTATAATATTTATTTTAAAGTTACAAATATTAATTATATAAATAATATTTATATTTTTAATAAATAATAAATAAATATATAAATATTGCAATATTAATAGATAAATGTATTAATATATTATATTATATTAATATTATAATATTTATATAATAAATAAAAATTTAATATATACATTGATCGAGAATTAAGTAAATGATTAAATAGTGATAAGTTAGGGGAACAAGTTAATCAAAAGATTGTAATCATTACTCTAGTTTGATTACCATTATTTTGCATCAAACATTGGGAATGATAGGATTTCCCCCTAATTGCCATTACCCACCACTACTACCTCCAACCAAACAGGTCCTCAGATCTGCAAGCAACGGTGGCATATCTATTAAACAAACTTACAATTTACAGGAAGAAATGATTTTATAAGTAAAAAGTAATTTTATCTGCATAGTAGGGACGAAATAAAAAAATAAATTGTTCCTCAAATTACAGCTATCATTCACCCTCAAATTACAAACATGCTTATAATTTATCAACAAATACTTTAGGTATTAATACACTAACATTTTTCTTTTTATAAATATTTATTTATAACCATTTTACGTACAACAATTCATCTCTGTGCAAATTTTCTTGATACTTATCGACGAATTTCCCGCTATATATAGATAGAAGTGTGTTGTTATAATGACCAAATTGAGCCGCTCTATAAAGAGAAAATGCCAGAAATTAATACCTTTTATTTTTTATTTTCCACTTTTATGCTTAGTTAATTATGATGCCATATTTACGATTTTTTTATCCTTTCAAACGTTGTTGGTTAGAATTAATTACAATTTTACGACCCTTAGTTAGAATTAAGATTACCTAATTTTAGAATATATAAAATTTATTTTAAGGTAAACTGATTAATTTGTAATAATGCACCCACAATTACCGCTGTCCTAAAATTGCTCATTATCCTTTTAGATTCCATCAACAATTGGGGTAGAGCTCAAACGTATCCTTTCAGATTCCAACACCATCTCCTTCTATCTCCAGAAGCAAAAAATCGAAAACAAATCTGTTTGTAATTGGTATGCAGACCAATAATTTTATCCAATATTTTCCGTTTTGTAATTTTCAGAAAACAAAATCCCTGAAAGCCTTAATATTCGCCCATTAAAATCCATTATCATCTCAATGGCCAGAAAACTCAGATCAAACAAACAAACAAAAAAAGATGGATGTTATCCAGAAACTAGTTTGTCCAACGAGGAGACGAGGATTCGTTCCAAAAAACCAAGCCCCAAGAAGAATTCGATTCTGAAGAACCGAAGATTCGCCATGTTGTTTGGGAGGGTTAAAAGTGTAGATGTTCCTTCACCGTCGCAATCGGACTACGATTTCGAATCTCAAGAAATTTGGCTGCGAAGAAGATAAGCCGGAGAAGTTGTTGCTTCAGCGTCGGAATCGGACTCCGATTTCGAATCTCAAGAACAAATTTTCGATGTTGTTTGGAAATTCATATTGTATGTATAACAGATTTTTATATTGATTTTGGTGTATGTATAGTTGATCTTTAATTTAGTTATAAGTTTTACTTGTGTGAATTGTGTTGAAGTTTGGCTCGTAGACCTATCAGGTTCTCGAACTTGGTTTATATGTAGTTAATTTCTAGTTTGATCTTGTGCACTATTATCTTTCAAATAATTTCATAAAATAATTGTTGTTTGGTTGATTTTGTGTTTCATTGTATTCGTCCTTGTTTTTCCATGAATATAATTCATAGACTTTATATTTATTTTATGTTTATCGTAAGGGACTTTTTTTTTTTGCCCTCACGATGTTTTGTTTATGTACAACTAATAAGATGTTGACTGTTTTATTATTTTAAATTGACTAGAATTTGCGTACTTTGCTCATACAATTTTTATTTACGTGAAATAAAAATTTATTGATTTTTTATTTATTTAATAAAATATTTATTTTTATTACGAAATATATAAGTATTATACATAAGTAAACCAAAAATCAACTAAACGATGGTTTATAATATAATTAATAATAGTTATAATTAATATAATTAAGAATATAATTAGTAAACTAAAAAATGCAGTTAAGAGTGGTTTATAATAATCAAATAAAATTATTAAAATTTTTGGACATATGAATAAATGAGTTTTAATAATTTTACTTATTTGCACTGACGTTTAAAGAAAAATTAGATTGTGTTGTGATTTGTTTATTAGAAATAAAATAATTACTATAATTTGAAATACAAATATTAATATAAAATAAAAAATACGACCAGAAAAAACAAATATCTTTTCTTGGTATTTCTTTCTCCTTTTTTCCTTTCTGATGCATTTGGTTTAATAATATACCAGCCATTCCATAAATATGCTCTTTAATTATTTTTTCCATTTTTTCTTTACTGTCCATAAATATCTTATTGATATTTAATAGATTGGAATAGTATATGGAATGATATAATTGCATTTAATTTAGTCGAATATAATTTTTTATTATTTTTGGTCAGTGAGAAGATAATTAATGAGATTAAGGTGCATAGTTGAATCACGTAGAATTGTAATTCTGATACAGTTTTTTCAGATATTAATGGTATTATTAACTATAGTAATAAAGTTGGAAAGACTTTGCCCAAATCAATGATTCACGTCCATTTCCCCTCTATAAATGCCAAAGTTGATGGGTTGCGGTGCACTCAAATTTTCAACTTCAAATTTCTTGTTTACGTATTCCATTTTAAATTATATATTACAAATACACGTTGTGATAATTAATTATGTGCTGTTAATTTTATTTTAGGGCGCGAATATACGCACCCCAAAATACTATTAGTTAACCCTGATTAATAAGAGCACTCAAAAAAAAAATTTAAATCCATTTTCTTTTACTAAATCAACCCCACAAACACCCTATTTTACCCCTATATAATATAATAAATAATATAATAATAAAAGAATAAGATAAAAATAATAATAATACAATGAAAAGGAAAAGAAAAGGAAAAGAAAAGAAAAGTAAGAAGAAAGAGAGAAAATCGACGCAAGGAAGGAAGAAAGAAAACGCAGAGAAGAAGAAAAAGAGTGGAAAAAATAGAGGAAAAATTTGTTTTGAAAAATCTATATAATTACTGAGATGAAAGAATGGAACGGGGTGAGCCATCAAACGTAAGAGATAAGTTTCTCATTGGGTTTGATTCAATTATTTAGGTTAGGGTTTGAAAATTTTGAAAGAAATTACCGTGTTTCTACTCTGGTTCATAGAAGTAGAGCCATCTGTTCGGTCGAAAATTTCGAACATATAAGTCATGTTCATAAATATCAATCGAACAATATGCAAGTGTTCATATCATATATTCGAACATATGTATAATGTTCGGTCAGAACTTTCGAACATACATCAATTGTTCATTAAAACCATATCGAACATAATCGCAATTTTCACAATAAATAGTAATACACCCAAAAAAAAGAGAGAAAAAAAAGGACTAAAACAGATTAGATGTCAAGAATAATAACATTATTCATCTTGTTCTTATCATTATCCTCCATTCTGATAAGTTTTAATGTGAGTTTTTGTTAGGTATAGAAAGAGGTTTAGGGATGAAGAAGAAGTTACGAGGGTTTATGTTTTTGTTTTATAATATATATATATATATATATATATATATATATAATTGTTAAATTTTATTTTTTTAATTTTAATAATATATGTGAGTAAGGATATTTTAGTCTTTTTATGTAAGGCTAATTTTGTCTAAAATATTTTAGGGTCAACTAATAGTATTTTGGGTGCATATATCCGCACCTTTGATTTTATCTTATAAATGATATCATCAATTATAAGACAAAGTGAATTAGAGTATTTTCAATGGGATGTAAATTGAAGTAAACTTTTTGCCAGATAAGCTTAAAATTCTTATATGGTTAGAAAAAATGTAGACAATATTTAGCACACTGTCTATATTTAGATTATGTGCTAGAAATTGTCTATTTAACAATTTACCTTATTTATTCATCCATTAATATTAATTAATTTATTTTTCTCTCATCTCCATCAATAGTAGTTAAGTATTTTACAAAATTCACCTTTATCGTTGGAGGAAATTTTTAAATAATAATATTGTATATCATGTGTTATGAATGAATAGGATTATAAAGCAATAAACAGAAAACGTAAAAGATGACACAGATTTACGTGGTTCACCAAATTGGCTATGTCCACGGGCAGAGAGAAGAACGGATTTTATTAACTGGTTAGGGTTACAGATTATCGATCTTAAACACCATAAATATAGTATTGAGAGAATACACCAAAATTGGGCTTAAGGCCCAAAACTGCATACCGTTGGGCCGGGGGATTCAAGACGTATCAACAAATCTCAACCTTGACTTGAATCTTCCTTGCAGATGCATCATTACAATGTCAGATGAACAAACTCCTTCTTTCTGCCTCAGATTTTCCCTCCTTGGGCAACTAACAACTTGTGACGTTTAGCAAGTCCAAATAATGTCGAAACTTGTTATGTGGGACCAGCTTGGTGAACATGTCAAGCAGGATTATTAGCATTACCGAATTTCATCACCTTGATTTTCTGCTCATTCTCAGAAAATGATACCTCACATCAATATGTTTGATCCTCTTATGATGGAACCGATCCTTCCAACTAACAATGGAACCACCAAGAGTAAAGACATAACCAGTTATAGATCTTCTACTATCAACATCTCCAGCATAGTCAGAGTCAGAGTAACCAGTCACAGAGACGTGAGCATCACCTCCATACAAGATACCAACATCAAACGTACCTCTAGGATAACAAAAAATCTTCTTCACATCTTGCCAATGCTCATTTCCAAGTCGTCCCATGAACCTGCTCACAACACTCACATCATGTGCAAGATCTGGTCTAGTGCAGCCCATAGCATACATCAAACTCCCTACTGCATTAGATTATGGGACTCAAGACATGTACACCTGCTCAGCTTCCGACTTCGGTGTATAATCAACAGATAAATGAATATTTCTAGAGTTTGGGGTATCAATAAGCTTGGCGGTAGACACACCAAATCTAGACAAGATCTTCTGAATGTAACTCTTCTATGACACGAAGTGCTTCTTCTTTTTTCTTTCCATATATATCTCCATGCCCAGAATTTTCTTGGCAGCACCCAAATCCTTCATATCGAACTCAGCACTGAGCAGATCCTTAAGCTTCTGAATATCAGACTTGGATTTCGCAACAATGAGCATATCATCCACATACAGAACAAGATAGATAATAGAACCATCATCATCTTTGTTATCATACACACAAAAATCATGTGGACTCCTATTGTATCCCAACAGGATCATCTAACTGTCAAACCTCTTATACCACTGCCCAGGAGACTGCTTTAGCCCATATGAGGACATCTTCAACTTGCAAACATAATCTTCCTTCCCCGGAACCTGTAACCCCTCTGGTTGAGTCATGTAGATATCGTCTTTGAGCATTCCATGTAGAAAAGTTGTTTTCACATCCAGTTGCTCAAGTTCTAAATCTTGTTGTGCAACCATTGCTAGTAACACTCTAGTGGAAGTGTGTCTGACCACTGGTGAGAATATCTCATTATGGTCAACCCCCTCCTTCTATTTGGACCCTCTTGAAACTATCCGAGCCTTGTATCTCACACCCTCACCAGATGTGGTTTCTTCCTTCTTCTTGAATATCCATTTACAAGTAACAATCTTCCTCCCCTTAAAGCCGTTTGACCAGCTCCCAAGTCAGATTCTTGTCAAGAGATTCCATCTTTTCTCTCATTGCAGTGAGTAATTGAGCCGACTCACTACCTGAAACAGCCTCGTTGTATGCGATGGTTCACCTACAGATGGTTCTTCCTCTTCCACCTTGTCAGCGACTTGTAATACATAAGTCACCATATCCTCAAAATCATGCCGCACATGAGGCTTCACGCCTGTTCTCCTAGCTCTATCAACAGCTATGCTTGTCTTGCGAGCTTCTGGATGAACATCTGAACTATAGTACTTTCAGAAGTAGTATGTTGATCTTCTACACTGATCGATGATTTCTCGACGCTCTAGAAATCGTCTCCGCAATAGTACGGAGTCGACTGTAGGTGCGGTGAGTTGTCCCGAGTCGTGTCTCTCGAGGATGGATGTAATCGGCGTTCGGTTTTCTTTATCGTTCTTATTGTCGGTTTTTGATTAAACTAAATTAACCTAGAAAGCGATAATCATTTTTTCGGTTTTATAGCTAAGATTTGAATTTGAAATTTGAGATTTTAAAAACATTAAAACATTTAAAGAAATTAAAGCTTATATTACAGATGATCAATT
>BMAC01000377.1:111972-144200 GCA_014905375.1 Phtheirospermum japonicum
TTATATATATATAATTAAGAAACTATATACAAAAACAAAACAAAATAAATAATAAAAATTTTTTCCTGCTTTTTGGTCGATTTTTCTTGGGGGTGGCCGAATGAGGGAGGATCGACTGCTATTTATAAGCCCACTGGTCGTGGAAGTCGATCGACTGCAGTCGATCGGTTGTCGACAGTCGATCGACTGCTCTTGTCAAAAGTACGAAAACCCCTGTAATCCAGTCGATTCCGCGGTTTCAGTCGATCGGGCGCCAGTCGATCGACTGGCTGTCGATCATCAAATGACCAGTCGATCGACTGCTCTTGCAAAAAGCTTAAAAAGAACTGGAATCCAGTCGATTTGATCACGGCAGTCGATGGTGCAGTCGATCGACAGGCATTCCAGTCGATCGACTCGATATGCAGTCGATCGACTGTTCTCCAGCAGTCTACTCCATTTTTGATCCTGTTTTCTCCCAAAACTTCAGTACTGGACCTACACAAACCCCAAAATTTCCATTAACACTATATAGAGATCGAATATACACTAAGTTAAAAGAAAAACAAAAAGAGAAGAGAGTTAGAAAGTCGTGGGTTGCCTCCCACGTAGCGTATTTGGTTTACGTCGTTCGCTCGACGATTATACGAAAATGTTATCCAGGATCCAAAAACAGGTTACGATCATGCCACGCCTTGGTGTTCTCGAGTAGGGACACCGGGTGATCAGTATCACCAAGGCGGGCGCGTAGTGCAAGACGGAAGATCGAGAAATCAAGAATGTGGGCTTGCTTCGGTGGTCGTGAGCGTGAGTAGTCGATCACCCAGACGTGATCATCCAAATATGGGTCGGCGTGCTTCTTCGTCTCCCTAACCGTCGTCTCTTTTCTCTCGGCTTTATAAATAGTCGTAGTCGCGCACGAGAGAGTAGGACCCAACACGTCTTCTTCGTCCTCTTCCACCTCCTCTTGTTCAAGTAGTAGCAACGTTTCGGGTGGAGGCGAAAGAGGCTCGATCGGTTCCACATCCTCCAAGGCCGGCACAACTGCATCTTCCTCGCCTATAGCAGGTAAGCTCGATAATCCAAGTGCCATTGGCTACCCCGAAGATATCACCTCCTCACTTTCCACTACAACCTCTTCGCAATATCCGAGAGGGGTTCCGTTGCTTTCCGACCCATTCTCCTCGTTCTCTATATCTACCTCATAGCGTTCACCTTCCGAAAGATCGTCAAATCTCGAATTATCATCAACGACCGTGGGCACCACCTCATCAAAGAAGGGTATCTCGTCGGGGTATGGTTTGTTTAGCTCACCCAAGTCATTGGTCATTTGCTTAGCGTGGGTCTCCATGCGATCGAGGCTTCCAACGAGCTCGGCTAAGAGAGACTCCACGTCCGAGAGTGGGGACGTAGACGAATCTTGAAAGAGTGAGGTATAAGGGTCATCGCTCGGTTTATATGAGTTCGAGGCGGATATATTGAAAGAATCGTAGCGCGAGGGTAGGTTGTAAGGATCGTAGCTCGAAGAATCGGAATCATAAATCGATGGAGCGTACGATTCAAAATGGGGGTAAGAAGAAGGAAGGGCGAGGGGAACATATAGATCGTCCAAACTCGGGTTGTGGGGGTATGAGAACGGAGGTTGATGTGGAGGGTTTGGCTCATAACGATCGGAAGAGTAGATCCACTCTTTCCCGATCGAAGCATACGGGTCGTCATATTTGGGGTCGGTATATGGATTTGGATATTCGGGAATTTGGATGTAAGGGTTGTCGTATGGCAAACTAACTTGGTAGTTTGCCATCCTCGGCTGAATCAATCAAGCGGCGGAGGCGTCTTTCGATCGTTTAGAGTGTGGGCGGGCAGAATCGGGCTTTCGACTAGGGTTTCCATCGTTCTCTCCTCGATTATTGGTGATATTAGCGGGAGAGAACGGAATGTGGGACCCACCCTGCACACACAACAAGCGACAAAAAGATTACGCGTATCGAATGTAAAAATAATTTGCTAACTAATTATATACGACGACAATAAGAATAATTAAGAATGCCATTGGCCTTAATCCATCCCCGGCAACGGCGCCAAAATTTGATCGATGATTTCTCGACGCTCTAGAAATCGTCTCCGCAATAGTACGGAGTCGACTGTAGGTGCGGTGAGTTGTCCCGAGTCGTGTCTCTCGAGGATGGATGTAATCGGCGTTCGGTTTTCTTTATCGTTCTTATTGTCGGTTTTTGATTAAACTAAATTAACCTAGAAAGCGATAATCATTTTTCGGTTTTATAGCTAAGATTTGAATTTGAAATTTGAGATTTTAAAAACATTAAAACATTTAAAGAAATTAAAACTTATATATACAGATGATCAATTTAAACTAATTAGCTTATTAAAACTTATTAATTTGAAATTAGTAAAATGGAGGGAAAATTAAAGTCAACTTATTTGAATAAGTCAACATAATTACTTAGTATGAATTAAGGGTTTTAAAGGAAGATCTTTAACAACTTTTACTAAATTAGAATTTGAATATAACTTAACAACTTAAAAGTATAAGTTCATAAGTTAGAAAGCTAGAAAATTAATATTTAAAGTTTTGAAAAAACACAAGAGATACTAAACTATGATCCAAAGCACAACCACAATATTAAAAGGAAATAATCATGGAAATGAAACTAAATTAAAGGAAAGAAGTTACCAAATGTTGATTACACAAAAGCTTGAATGATAAAGCTGGGAAGTTGATGGATCTTCACAAAAGATAGCTTGAAACAAAGCTTGAACATAAACTAGCTTAAATCTAAACTTAACTAATCTATACCTAATTACTAGAATTTTTAGGAATTAAAATGAGCAAAACATGAAAAACTGAAGAAAAAGCTGTTTGGTGAGCTTTCTGGGGAAGAAAGCTATGAGCTGCAAGTTGCCCACTTGAAATGACGTATGATTGCTTAAATCTTCAAAATTCCCGCTTTTCAGTCGATCGACTGAGAGAAGGCAGTCGATCGACTGCAGTTGATCGGACTTGTCGGCTGTCGATCGGCTGCTGTGTCGAAATGGCCAAAAGCCCTGTAATTCAGTCGATCTTGGGGCACCAGTCGATCGACGGTAATCGATCGGCCAAGTAGGCAGTCGATCGACTGCCATGTCAAAAACTTCAAAATTCTCTGGAATCCAGTCGATTTCAGCTGGTTCAGTCGATCGACTTAAAGGTCAGTCGATCGACTGAACATTCAGTCGGTCGACTGGATTCCAGCGCCCGGCTCGATTTCTCGTCCTTTTCGCGTCCGCCGGTTCATCGAACCTTATCTGTTTCGCTTCCTTGCTTTGTCCGTCCATTCCCGAGTCGAGTATCAACGATCCCAAACGAGCGTGGGCCCCGCTTGGACGTCCTACGGCCAAGAAAAACGGAAACGTGAAAAAAAAACTACGAAAATAAATAAGAAAACGTACAAAAACTAAGAAAACCTAGAAATACGAAAAACGGCCGACCCGACTCCTAAAACAACAAAAAGCAAGCGAAAAACACGCAACGTGAAACAAAAACGAGAATGAAAATATGTACAAAAAGATGCAAATCATACACTTTGGAGTTGTGATTTAATCTCATCGAGAGTGACTTGCAGCTCCACCTGTTTATCAACACTACTATAATATTCTGCACCAGTGGACTTCACAGTTCGGTTAAGCATAAAATTCTCATCAAAAATCACATTTCTGCTGAATATAACTCTATCTTCTGAAGGTGACCAGATTCTATATCCCTTAACTACATCCCCGTAACCAAAAAATATACCCTTCTTAGCTCTTGGTTCTAATTTACCCTCACTAACATGATAGTAAAAAGGACACCCAAAAACCTTCAACAACGAATAATATGCAGGTTTATTAAACCATACCTCGTAATGTGTCTTGCAATCAATGCCAGTGTGAGGACCACGGTTGATCAGATATCAAGATGTGTTTACTGCTTCTGCCCAGAACTTTCTAGCCAAAATAGTATTCGAGAGCATGCATCTCGCTCTCTCCAGCAATGTCTGATTCATGCGCTCTGCCACACCATTCTTCTATGGTGTGTGTCGAATAGTGTGGTGTCGAGCAATCCCTGCATCCTTGCAGAACTCATTGAAATAAGGCGAACAGAATTCCAGGCCATTATCAGTTCGCGGTCGCTTGATCTTCTTCCAAGTCTGATTTTATACCAACGCCTTCCACTGCTTAAATCTCTTGAACGATTCACTTTTGTTATTCATCATAATTACCCAAGTCATCCTTGAGTAGTCATCAATCATGGACACAAAATATTTGTGGCCTCCAATAGACTCAACACATGACGGACCCCAACAATCCATATGAATGTACTCAGATTCCCCTTGGTCTGATGAATGACCTTCTTTGGGAACTTGCAGCGATGAAACTTCTCAAACACACAATGTTCACAGAATTCAAGACTCTGTACTTTATGCCCAAAAAGAAGATCCCTCTTTGATAAAATCTGCATCCCTCTTTCTCCCATATGACCGAGAATCATATGCCACAGCCTGGTTATATCCGTGGTCTAAACCTCGGATGATGCAACATCAGCGGAACCTGTCACAGTGGAACCTTGCAGATAATATAAGGTACCACGTTTTAAGCCTGTTAGAACCACCTTTGAACCTTGACAGAACATAACTCCACCTTCACCGTTGAAACTAAAACCCTTGCTGTCAAGAAGACTCAATGATATCAGACTCTTCGTCATCTGTGGAACATGTCTGACTTCATTCAAGGGGCAGAATACCCCATCATTTTTCCGTATCCCGACTGAGCTAATTCTAACCACTTTGCAGATAACACTGCTTGCCATGGAAATATTTCCTCCATCTATCTACTCATAAGTTGAGAAGAACTACATGTTAATACAAATATGGTAAAATGCCCTAGAATCAAGAACCCACACATCATCACGATGTGACTATCCAATTGCAACCAAAGCCAGATCTTCTTCAGAATTCGTATCAGTTTCTGCCACAGCTGCAGAACGGCCGATGCCCTCTTTCTTCTCCTACTTCCTCTTCTTCTTAGGAAAATCATTCTTCTAGTGCCCTGGTTCTTTACAATAATTGCAGATGTCTTTGGGTTTAGGACCTTTTGAACCATTCTGATTCGGCTTCCCAGTTTTCTTCCCAAATCTCCTTTTTTCCTTACCTGTGATAAACAACCCAGATGCCTGATTTTCTGTGGTAGAGCCAGTTGCCTATTGACAGTCTTCTTTGTTATGGAGGTCAGATCGAACATCTTCCAGAGACAGAGTATACTTCCCAGTAATATACGTTTCAACAAAACTCTCATACGATTCAAGCAGAGATATTAGCAAAATTAAAGCAGCGTCCTCATCTTCTACTTTAAGATCAATATTACGAAGATCTAGTAAAATTTTATTTAATTTATCTAGATGCTCACGAAGGGGAGTACCTTCCTGCATGCGTAAACGGAACAGAAGTTGCTTCAAGATCAACTTGTTGGTTAAAGACTTCGTCATGTAGAGATTCTCTAACTTCTTCCAGAGACCAGCGGTAGTTTCCTGATTAGCAACTTCGATGATAACATCGTCAGACAGACATAGCATGATTGTCGAGTGGGCCTTTTTTTCTCGGGTATTCCACTCTTCTTCATCTACATCCTCAGATTTAGGTTTTCCTGATAGCGGCGCCCACAGACCCTGCTGCTTTAGTAGAGATTGCATCTTGATCTGTCATAAGCCAAAACTATTTCTCTCGGGGAAATTGTCAACCTTTGCGTTGAAAGAGGACATTCTCGGTCGGCAAAAAAAATCCTAACAGTGCGGAAATACCCAGATCGAATCAACCAGGCTCTTGATACCAGTTTGTTATGAATGAATAGGATTATAAAGCAATAAATAGAAAACGTAAAGAAGACACAGATTTACGTGGTTCACTAAATTGGCTACATCTACGGGCAGAGAGAAGAACGGATTTTATCAACATCATGTCATTAGGAATTCACATTATCCCATTGGAGATGCTTTAGTTGAATAGTAAGAACGTGCATAACTTAAACTTATATGGTTCAAGTCACATAAGGACGGATTGATGAGGGATTTTTTCTATTATAATACCAATTTATATGGTCAATTTATAAAAAGGGAGAAATATCATAAATTATAAAATAACTAACCATAAGTGAAGTAGTAAAAATTGTAAAAGAATATTCCAAGTTGAAGTCACTCACAGGCTAAGAGTATCTCTAATAAAATATTGTCAATTGTACTTAAATATTTTTTAAAAGACATTGAAATTATAACATAAAACTTATCAAATGAACCAATATTAAGGTGATATATGTGAAGATTTATTATTTGATTTTTCCAAAAAAAAAGAAGAAGAAGAAATAATAATAAAATGATTGGTTAAATTAATTATCGACATTATCAAAATAATATCTGAATTTTAACATTAAGTTTGATAATATCAATCATGTAATTTGTCACATAATCACTTTTTATCATTTATCATTTTTTTTACTTCATCGTTATTGTACACTTGTATCAAAGATGTTTTAATTGATGACTTTATATGAATCGTGTCAACAATCATACCAATAATTGTTTCACTTTTTATGCCTATTATTATGATATCGTCTTGTATATATTATGGTTGTGAGGTATATTAAAACATTAAATAAAACTGATACGACATCAAAAATCGGGAACTATATATGGTAAGAAAGTAACGAAATGGAAAGAAGGTTTTAGGTCCCGACATATTTTGTAATAGGTTTTATGGTTATTATGGGATTATGGAAACTAAGAATCTTGTATAAGAATATTTCCTAATTATTGAGATTGGGTACAATTGGGAGATTTAATCACATCTTATGAAAGAATCCTATTAACAGGGGGAGAAGTCTAAATAATCTTATAAATAGGGGATTCAGATTAATTCACAACTACTTCAACCTCTACCTCCTCTCTATCATGGTGCTCATATTATTCCCTATTCTTACACAATATTATGTAGAATAATTCTCTCATCAATAATTATCATGGATCACGGAGCTTACGGGTTTTATAGGTAGCTCTCCTCTAGGAGACATCCTGTAGGAGAAGCGAGCTATTATACAGCAAACGGGGATTGAGAACACGTCTCTTGTCTCTTATCTATATAAAGAGGACGCAGGCCTCAATTCATACTCTACATTGGTTTTATCCCACATTTTAAGATCTCGCGCACTATTGAGCTCTCGCAGATCTCTCTCGAACAATATCTGACTTAAGCATCGGAGAGCCTACGCCGGGGCTGCCCGGCTTGGGTTATATTTTGTAGGTTTGATCAGGTCGCCAGGAGTTCTTTGGAGATCTATCAAGTCGCTGCTCGCATATCTAAGGTTAATCAAGTCGCTGATTACATATTTAAGGCAGTACTTACTTTTCTTGGTGACCCAATCTTCTTGGTCCCATCAAGTGGCACCGTCTGTGGAACACGAAGGACATCGAGTCCATGAGCAAAAGACGTGCAAATATATAATTTAATCGATCATGAAATCCTCACAGATAAGTTCTAATTCTCTATAGATTTTAAATATTGGTGGTGTATTTTACTTATCATAATTGAGAAATCTTA
Organism: Phtheirospermum japonicum; assembly: GCA_014905375.1. Classification (NCBI taxonomy): domain Eukaryota; kingdom Viridiplantae; phylum Streptophyta; class Magnoliopsida; order Lamiales; family Orobanchaceae; genus Phtheirospermum; species Phtheirospermum japonicum. The sequence goes on from BMAC01000377.1 coordinate 119,574, forward strand.
TGTGGTAATTCATAAGGGTTGATGGGGGTATTAATCATGCATGGAGTTGGATAGATTGGTTTTGTGATTCTTTCACGTGTTTGGTAGAATGGACGATGGGGAATTAATCACACATGGAGAATTCTAATTGGCTTTATTTGATTCTATATAGTTTAAAATTATGGGGATATTAGTGTGGTTTATTTGATTTAATATGGCTTAATGGGGATATGCCTATGGTTTATGTGATCCTATGGGGTTTAATTCTTGATTGAAGGGACTTATTTTAATTCTAATTGGCTTTATTTTGTATTGATGTTAGAGGGTTGATTATTTTGCTGCCCAAAGTCTCCGGCGATAAGGACGCATGTCAACCAGACACAACAGGATCACCTATATTTAAGATAAGTTTTCTATTTAATTATAACTTTCGGATAATGCCCACGATAAAATAATTTGTCAGGGGGACAAATTAAGGTTTTTATAATAAAGGTTTTGAAAGTTGGCCTAAGGCTTACCTCCAGCTCGCCTCCTAGAGTGGAGCAATTATATGTGTTTTGATGAACAAGTGCATGGAGGATTAATTGGGTCTAAAAGGTTCATTTAATAATTATGGGCACGAGTAAAGGTTGTGATGCTCGCGTCTTACTTATCGATTATTTTTATGATCGTATACTAACAGAATGAGTGCAGGTCTACCTTTTTAGTTCTAATTAATTTTTGTTTTGCAGGGTTAATTTATGAACTACCCAACATCTAACTCGGAGACGGTCAGCTCTACATGAGGAGGTCTCCAATATTTATGGCTATATATCAGGTCGCTCGTCCAAACATGCACATAAAGGTGATCGTGGAATTTTGTTACCTGAAAGTAAAGAGGTCACACAGTTGGATATTCGAGGAGAGGTTAATCTTCATATGGCATCAATATGACTAAGTATCAGGTACGCTCCTTTATATCTCATAAAAGAGAGAGTTTTATATTTCCTTCATCTACCTCACTTGATTTTTATCTCGGACCTTCGGGCACCAAGCTGATGGTGTTAAGCACCAAAATTTTTGCCCGCCTTCAAAAGAAAACTGACTCATTGCGCGTCTCAGTCCACGGAGTGGCACAAGCGCTTCACTCATCGGCCCTACTTTTTAATGGCCTCGTCCCGCCTCGCATACCTCTTGCACCATGACTCGCGTCGACGCTTCCATGTGTCATCCCTTTCAACCTAGTCGCACAACTCTCGGATCTTGAGCTACCAAATACACTAAGGATACAAACACATACACTACATTGTCCATGCTGCGACCTCATCTCTATCCTCACGATCTCAGCTTTACATCTGCGACCTCAATTTTATTATTAGCAGCGGCTTTCTCATGTGACCTCGCCTTTATTATTACAATCTTAACTACGACCTCATATGACCTCATTACATAGAACACTATATGGCTTTATGGTTATGGATATGATATAGCCCGATGCTTGTATAGGTCGGCAATGGATTGAGGTTTTTTATACACTCTTTCATAAACTATGGGTTGACGCTTTCATTAGGTCAATGATGGTTTATGGACATGGTAATGGCTCGATGCTTTTTCTAGGTCGATGATGGATTCTATGGATATAACAATAGATGTATGGATGATTTTGTGTAAGAACATGTTTGATTTGCATGTTTTTGCATATCCTTGAATATGTTTATTTACATATTCTAGGATGAAAGGAGCATTTCGATTTACATGTTTTCTTTCAATTTGTGAGTATGTTTGACTTATATACTGTCTTATTGTTTTATAAAATTTTGTGTGAAGGACATGTTTGATTTACATGTTCTTAACATCTCTTTTTATGGGTATGTTGGATTTACATAACCTTTGTTGTAATGCGCATGTTTGATTTACATGCTCTTTGTGAACTCCTGCCTTTTATTCTGTTTGATTGATCTTGCGACCTATGTGAAAAGCAGGTTTACTTGGCATTTCCTTTAACATGTTGTTGATAGATAACCTGGTTGAACTACTTGGTTGCATTAACTTAGGGGGACTAAGTAGTTTCTTAGTTAGCTTTGGTTTACATTTATTATGTTGATGCGATTTGGTTGAAATTATTCTGCTCTCATTATTTGAATATGGGGGACTAAGTAGTTTTCTTAGTCGTTTATGGTCAAACTTGATTCATGTGACCTTGTTGTTTTGCTCGCATTATTTGAGCATGGGGGACTGAGTGGTTTTTTGGGCCCTATGTTATTGTTATATGGTTGCACCTGGCTTGTGTATGGTTTAACTGTTTTACTTTGTTCAAATTATTTAAACTTGGGGGACTGAGTGGTTTTCTTGGTCATATGTGATTTTATATGGTTCTGGTTTACTATGGTTACTCTCGTGTTCAGGGAGGATCTGATGTCGTATGCATAATTACGCGAGAGGCAAACTTAAATACGGGGACACATCCCCAACCTCATATACTATATCTCGAGTTCATCTACAAGGAAAGGACTTGGCCGGCAAACTCGAATCACAAAAAGCCGAGCCAAGCCTAATAAGATCATGCCTAACAAAAGCTGTCAGATGATAGCCCCATCCGCTAAGCATATTTTCGGTGATAGTTGCACACCATCACTAAGGTTGCCGGAGTCACCATCGAGAAGCCCTACCAAAATCCATCATCTTCGAATCATGTCCATACCCTTATGATTCTCCTCCGCCGACGTTTGATCAGTCACGCATCGTCCGTGTGTTGCCGGTAACCGCATGGTAACTGCCGCCTAAATAGTAGCACCCCTCTCAAAACCTTCATATGCATATGAGTCTTGCACTCTCATTATTTGTCTTGTGAAGGCTACTTGCCTATTTATATAAACAGGTATGTAATCACTCTCCAACCACATGGTATATAATTGCCCCACTCCGCTGTTACCCATAACTGCTCGGGACCTGCATGCTCTCCACAAGCAATGGCACCAAACAACTCAAGTCAGCTCGCTCGACATGAATCTCGCGCGTGTTGAGTCTGTCAACTACCTTCCCTTGCAAACCTGTTCAGAATTTTATTCTTGGAAATATTTTCTTATTTTCCTTGTTTAGTTATTTGCCTTTCTCGGGCACAAAATATATTAGGACAACTAGATTTGTTTCCTAGATTGTGTTTAGAGTTTTATTTAGTTTCTTGGATTGTGTTTAAGACTTGTTTACTTGTTTACCAAGAATAGGAGTCTAGTCTATTTAAGACAAGAAGAAGGCACACTAGGTGTGACGAATTTTTAACGAAGCCAAGAGATAAGGAGCAGAGACGCACGAACAACAAGAAGAACACGAGCACGAGGTTACTTGAAGCCACCATTCGAGATTCATACATTTTGAAGTTGCATGTCCAACGGAGAAGATCATCCTTTCATGGCGACAAGTATTTTAGTATCATAGTGTTGATGTTATTGTTTTCATATATTACTTTATACTTTGTATTTGATCTTGAACGAGTTAAAGTAAACTAGTTTTCGGGTTTATATACCCAGTTCGTAAGCAAGTTTGCTTATGAACGAAATTTAAATTATCGTGTTCTTTAGTTTAGATTTATTTCACTACTTTTTATTTACGTTCTATTTGATGTTAGTTCTGATGTTTTAACACTAGACTTAACATCGATTTACTGAGACTTATTTTAATATCCATAGACTTACAAATTTACAATTGGTATCAGAGCAGCTTACTTGACGTACTAGTATACTAATCCTTACTTTTGTAGGACGCTATGGATGCTCAAGGAAATCTGCGACCTCCGATCCTTACTGGAGAGAAATGTTCTCTCTGGAAACAAAGGATGAGATGGCACATCAAGAACATTGATGAACGAGTGTGGAAAATTATACTAGTTTGATGGGAAAAACCATGCATTAGTGATGCTGACGGAGATACCATCATCAAGAAGGAAGAAGGGTGGACGGCTAGCCTTGTCTAATTGGAACTCAAAGACTATCAACACTCTTTGTGGCTATGTTTACTCAAGATTTTATAAGGTGTTCAAAAAGTGAGAGTCGACAACAGACGTTTGGGATGCGCTGCAGAGGGTATGTGAGGGTACTCATAGTGTCAAGAAATCGAGAATGAGGATGTTATTTGCTACTTTTGAATCTATGAGGATGGACGAGAAATAATCCATCATAGACTATGCTATGAAACTCTCAGATATTGCCAACGAGTGTGAAGAACTTGGTGAAGGTGTGACTAACTCACGTCTTGTGAGAAAGTTACGAAGATCCATCTCGAAGAAATTCAGCATCAAAGTGGTAGCTATTGAAGAAGCAAATGACACAGATGATCTAGACTTCGATGCTCTAGTAGGATCTCTCAAGATGTTTGAGATGTAACATCTTGGTTCCAACTCAAAAGAGAAGAATGTTTCTCTAACTTCCAATGTTAATTCTGATGATGAAGGAGATATTGATTAGAGAGAGCTATTAGAGAAGGTTGATGCTACCACACTTGGAGAACAAGAAGTGTCTCTTGTGTCTCAACGTTTTAACAAGTACTAAGAAGAACTACAATATTGGAGGATCGAATTCAAGATTCAAGCCAGAAACACCAACACCAAAATCATCAGGACGTACACTTGCCAAGTTCCAGTCTTCACCTTTGGAATCCAAAACCTATAGCTTCCCAAAACCCCTTAATGAAGTTTAATGTCATGAGTGTAAAGGTTTGGGGACATTACAATAATGAATGTGCAAACACTCTGAGGAAGAAGAACTTGATTGCAAAAGAGTTAAATGAAGAAGACAGCGATTCTGACTCATCTAAAACTATTACAGCCTTGTTTGCTAATGTTGTGTGGGATGACGACATTCGAGTTGGTAACACTAAAACCAATACCTGGTGCTTGAATGCAGAAGTTCAAGAAACCCTTGACAGTTATGAGAAGCTGAGAATTGAGTATGACAATTTATTTTCTAGTTGGGGTAATCAAGTTCTTAAAATCAAGTCTCTTATGATCAAGGTGGACAAACTGACTCACGATAAGGATGATCAACTCAATATAATTGTCAGACTGGAGTCGTCACTCACTAGAAAAGATGCTGAGCTAGAACGCGTGAAGTCTGATTAAAGAAGATCCAAGAAACCATATCGAACCTCAACAAGGGTAAGCCTAATCTCAACAAAATTCTGGAATTAAGTGTCCATGATTCATCTAAATATGGGATTGGATACAAGCCTGGTCAAGAAATCTCAAAATCAAGCCCAAAGGTGGACATGATCAATAGTCATAAGAAGAGAAGAAGACAACACGTGTGTCATCACTGTGGTGAACATGGTCACATCTGACCATTCTTCTAGAAGATTGTTGGCAAACAAAATTAGCTTAAGAGGTCAAAGCTGACTGTTGAATCCCGTGACGGTTTTCGTGTTCCTAACACCAAAACCAACACCATATTCAAACAAGTATGGGTCAAGAAGAACGAGATCAAATGCAATATGATATATTCATCTCTAAATTCACACATTCCTAGATCACTGTACTTTGATAGCGGATGCTCTAAACACATGACTGGCTCGGAAGATCTACTTTCAAACATTGTCAAGTTTCAAGGAGGAAAAGTGAAGTATGGTGGAGGTTGAAATGGCCAAATCATTGGCCAAGGAACCCTTCATGTTCCTGGTATTGCAAAGCTTGAAAATGTACTGCTTGTTGAAGGCTTAACAGCGAACTTGATAAGTATTAGCAAAATGTACGATGGTGGGTTCAGTGTCCAGTTTACCCATGAAAAGTGCAAAGTTTATGACAAGGGCAATACATGTATCCTTACTAGTCAGAGAACTTCCGACAATTGCTACCAAATCAATGGTGATGTGTTCTGTAAGCTGTCTTAATTGAGTGATATTGAGGTATGACATCAAAAGCTCGGGCATGTCAACTACAAGATGTTGGAAAGATTGGCATAAAAGAAAGCTATGAATGGTATACCTAAGATCAACACTAAAATCATTCCAGTTTGCAAGGCATGTTAGAAAGGGAAGCAGGTCAGGGTATCCCATCCAAACGTGCAAAGTCTTACTACATCAAACTGTTTCGAACTTCTTCATATGGATCTTATGGATCCACTTAAAGTAGAAAACCTTGGTGGTAAGAGGTATGTACTTGTGATTGTAGATGGTTTTTCTCGTTTTACATGGGTAGAGTATCTTAAAAAAGATCTGAGGCTTTCGAAGAATTTTAAAAACTTGCATGAAGTTTGTGTGTTCGTTTTGGTGTGAGTATAGGTAGAATTAGGTCAAACCATGGAAAAGAGTTTTAAAATGTGTCTTTTTCAAATTATTGTTCCAAGCTAGGTATAACTCATGAATATTCTTCACCCATTACTCCCCAACAAAATGGTATAGTCGAACGTAAATATAGATCTCTTGAAGAGATGACTAGATCTATGCTTATTTCAAATGGAATTGCGAAACGTTTTTTGGGGGAAGCAATGAATACTGCATGCCACATAATTAATAGGGTGTATTTTAGACCTAGGTCATATTTTCATGGGATATTTTCATATTTTCATGTTTTTGGGTGCATTTTTTATGTGTTAAATGATCGAAATCATCTTGCAAAACTTGACTCAAAGGGTGATAAATGTATTTTCATGGGATATTCTCGAAATAGTCATGCATATAGGGTATTTAATCTTAGAACGCGTTGTATGATGGAGTAAGTTAATGTCAAGTTTGATGATATGATTAGTGTTGTTAGACCTGCTGAGAATAATGATCTGGTTTATGATCAAAATCTTCAAGAAGATGTTACGGTTGGTGATTAGCACGTATTTGTCCTTATTTTTATTAGTTTTTTTAGTTATTTTTTCCTATTATATTTGGTATAAGTTGGATAGTTTAAGCTTAAATTCATATATTTATATTTCCAGCTTATTTCACCACATTTTGATCTTAATTGATACAAATAGGTGAATTGTCTCCGTTTTCACCTTATAGCTAAGTAACCGGAGGAGCTCAGCATGTACAAGATGAGTATTGATTATTAAGAGACAAGAATCGAGCGTTTCGGCAAAGAAGTAGCAAGTTTTTGAAGATAACGGTTAGCTTTAGCAGTAGCCATTACCGCTACACCTAACGGTTACCACACCGTTACCTGCACCGTTACGTAATCGCTGAAGGTGGACTGAGAGCTTAATGATACACTAAACGATTACAAACCATACCGTTACCATCACCGTTAGAAGGCAACAGAGACATTAACTATAGCTTTAGCGATAGCTCGTACTGCTAAGTGCTACCGTTATCGGGCCCAGTAACCGACTTAAGTGACTTGTTCTCCAAGAAATTGGACATCTATAAATAAAAAGCAATTAATCCAAGTTTGGGGCGTATGTAGGTCATTATAAACTTACCAGAAAGTATTCATAGGGTTAGAATCTCGTTTTTTACATTAAATAGCTTAGATATCAAGATCAAGGATTCGACGGTTGCGAGTTCCGAAGAAGTTCGATAGCGCGCGGCCCGTTCCTCGACCAAGATCCATCGTTTTCTTCGGAGTAGATGAAGATACTTCTGAGAATATTAGAAACCGGGTTGGAGTCGTGCAGGTTAGAAATGAAGTTGCGCAGTTTAGAAATGAAGTTAGAAATGAAATGAAGGAACTAAGAAATACTATGAACGAACTCGCTAAAAGCACTCTTGAGAATTTAGTTGGGCAAAGGAAACTAGAGATAATGATGGATTAAATTTTGGCCTCTATAGCCAGGAATTCAAACGAGAAGGATAGACTTCCGAGTCAAATGGAGCAAGCCTCAGCTATTCATGTCTTGCGGAGCAGAAAGGTAATAGATAACGACATCGATCAAGGTAAAGATGAAATCGAAGAGGTATCCAATATTTCAACGCTAACTCAAACTCAAAGAGATTTGACTAACCCAGTCGGTCAGATGCACAAATCGCCAAACTCGTATGTTCCAGGGTCGTTGAAAAGGAAGAATTCGAATCCAGATCCCTCTCCTACAAAAATTGACGACCCAACCAATTCCTCGAGTACGCCACCAAAGTTGACACCCTCGATTTATGATCATGTTCCCTTCCCAAGACACCTACGTCTAGCTAAGGAAAATAAAAAATTCATGGAGCTATATAATTTATTTAAGAATGTTAATATTAACCTTCCCCTGCTAGAGGTGATAAAGACGATGCCAAAGTATGTGAATTTCTTCAAGGAGCTAGCATCAAGGGAAAGGTGCTTGGCTGTAAACCAACATGTGTCTTTGACAAGAGAAGTTAGTGCTATAATCAAGAAACCATTGCCACCCGAAGAGAAGGATCCCGAGAGTTTTTATATTAATATTTCCCTCGAGAATGGACAAACGGCAAGGGGGTGTTTGATCTTGGTGCTGGCATAAATTTAATGCCCAGTTCTATTTGCAATTAATTTGATCTTGGACCATTGAAGCCAACCAATGTGACTACAACTGGCGGATCGATCGATAAGGTTACCCATGGGTATTGTGGAAGATGTGTTAGTCCAGGTAGGTAAGATGGTGGTGCATGTAGATTTTATTATTATGGACATTGGTGACGTACAAAGTGAAAATAAGGAGCACACCATTTTGTTGGGACGACCTTTTATGTCTACCACGCATGCATTAATAGACGTGAGCAAAGGGAGGATGACCATGTCCATCTTAGGCGAATCAGTGACATTTTCACTTCAAGATATCCATAATAATCCTTCTTCGTTTATGCGAGACGAATGTTCATTTGTAGATCTAATCGATTCTTGCATCCATTACCTCCACTGAATTACCACTATGGACGAGTTGGGCATCGGGGACGACGAGGAGCATTTGAGTGGTGAGGAATTAATCGAATTGCTAGGAATCAATTTAGGTGAAATTATAGATGGATTTGATGATTTTAAAATGGATGACGCACCTGACCCCGAGCCCCAAGTTGATTTGAAACCACTATCAAATCATTTGACGTATGTTCCACTCGACCCCATCAAAAATTTTGAACGTACAAAAATCAAGGGCGAGGCATACAGTAGCACTTGGACAACAAAGAAAAAGAAATCGAAAGAGGTTCACGACAAGAAAGTTAAAAACTTTCAGTACGAGGTTGGTCAATTAATGCTTTATAATCACAAACGTAAGTTAGTTCCAAACGATCTCAAGACCGCATGGAGTGGGCCATTTTTGATAAAAGAGATGGATGAGTTTGGAGTAGCCACTTTATATGATGAAAATGGAAGGTAATCCTTTCTAGTCCACAAGCATCGAGTCAAACCTTATCACGATGGAAGAATGAAGAATCGAGATCATAAATTGGTGGATTTGGGAGATCCATCTCAAGTTTGGAATTAATCGCACAATATAGCGTTGAGCAAGCGACGTTAAAAGTTGCGCTTCTTGGGAGGCAACCCAAGTATTTGTTTTATTTTCTTTTTCATTAGTTTAACTTTTCTTTCTTTAATTTTTCTACTTATTCTTAGCTACGTATAATTTATTTGTTGTGGTGCGTTGATGCATTTGTTGATGTGTAGAAAAATCGAAAATATTCGCCAATTCTGGAAACTTAGTGGTAGGTTAGCGGTAATTCCTACCGTTAACCTTACCTTTAGTGTCTCGCCCAAGCGTTAACGATGAGAATCAGCCACTAAGACCACAGCTAGTGCCAAACAGAGAGCTTTAATGTTTTTTAGTCAAACTAATTCAAATCACGACGATCGAGATGATGTGTTGCTGTCACGATTTCAACATGGAGCGGCTCGACCTTTTGGATATTCAGGGACATTTTCCTTACCTCTCTTAATTTTACTTGTTCTTTATTTATGGCAATACGGAGATTGCCGGATTTTTCGGAGAGGGGGATGGGTCAAGCGACTTGCTATTCTTATTTATGCTTAATTGAATTCGTGATTCATGATATATAATAATTAAACATAATTAACCGTGATTGATCACTATTCCCGTGCTTATTTGTGTTTGTCTGGCTTGCCTGTCGAAGTTAACTAAGTATGATTTGTTGTTCTTGTCTTCGAGTGTGTATAAGTGCATAAAATATTTCAAAATTATTATTTATATATTGTAAAATGGTACTTGGACGCAAACAATTTCGCAAAACCTTAAAAGCAGCGTCAATTCAAAACTTTTTCATGCAAAAGCCAATGAGTAGCATGTGAATTTATCATCATTGCATGTACTTGAGTGAGTTCTGTTTTGAAATTTTTTTGAAATCGCTGTGTGTAGTTAGCTTTGAAAATGACGTTAAGGCACAGAAAAAACCCTTATTCCGGCCATATCCATATGTTTTAGCCACTATAAATTCCGAATGAGCCAATCATAGCCAAATAATCTATTTCCATTAGCCATGAGTGTTTATGAGTTGAATCCTACAATCATTAAGAGCATGGGGTAGGAGTTAGTTATTTTTATTGGTTATTTGTGTTTTGGAGATTTTACCAGGGATTTATGAATACTTTGTAATTAAGGACCACCATCCTTTAATAACAAAAAGACCCCATAAAAAAAAGAATAAAAGGGGGATAAAAATAAAAACAAAAGAAAGGGAAGGATGGTGAATCGTTTAGTCATTGCCTACGCTAATAAAGGCTTGTGTTCTATTGTTTATTTTATTATGATGCCTAATGTTTAAAAGGCAAGAGTTGTGTTGTAAAAAAAGTGTATCATAAGATTCTAAATCATTTAAGTGGTTTGAGCAAAAGTCGGTTTAGAGTTACGAGTTGAGAAATAGCCTAAGTGTAAAGGCTACGTTATGAGAGTTTCATGAGTTTTTATTTTGAGTGAGGTGAAGCACTTTGCTTCGTGATTAGAATAGTTGAGTGAGTTATTGATCACGTTAGATTATGAGTTAGCCACACGACTTATATATTCCATACCCGTCCAAAGAGCCTACATTACAACCCGAAAAGACCTTTTCCGATTCTTTGTTAGTTACACACTTAAATGCGATGGAGAAGTGACTGTTTTTTGGTTTTTATTTATTGTGCATGTATTTGTATGATTTGTACGTATACACGTCCCCATAAATAATCCTCTCAAGTGCTTTGAGTGTACACCCATATATATTACCCTTTGAGAGGATGCATGATTTTGATTTTGGAGCGATAATGTAATAAGGGTGGAGTGTTTGAAGTTGAGTGACATGTATCTATACTTTCAAAATTATGTATGTAGCATGACACGAATCATTGCTTGAGCTTTTTTTCTTTCTTGCTAATCTTTGAATTATCGTTTGTTCGAGGATGAACAAACCAATAAAGCGTGGGGGTAGTTGATTAGCAAGTATTTGTCCTTATTTTTATTAGTACTTTAGTTACTTTTTCCTATTATTTTTGGTATAAGTTGGATAGTTTAAGTTTAAATTAGTATTTTTACACTTCCAGCTTATTTTACCGCATTTGATCTTAATTGATACAAATAGGTGAATTATCTTTGTTTTTCACCTTATAGCTAAGTAACCGGAGGACATCAGCATGTACATGATGAGGATTGATGATTAAGTGACAATAATCGAGCGTTCCGGCGAAGAGGTAGCAAGTTTTTGAAGATAACGGTTAGCTTTAGCGGTAGCCATTACCGCTACACCTAAAGGTTACCACACTGTTACCCACACTGTTACGTAATCAATGAGGTGGACTGGGAGCTTAATGATACACTTAACGATTACAAACTGTACCGTTACCATCACCGTTAGAAGGCAACAGAGATATTAACGATAGCTTTAGCGGTAGATCGTACCGCTAAGTGCTACCGTTATCGGGCCCAGAACCGACATAGGTGGCTTAATCTCCAAGAAATCAGAAATCCATAAATACCAAGCCATTAATCCAAGTTTGATCCGTATGTAGGTCATTTTAAACTTACCAAAAAGTATTCCTAGGGTTAGAATCTCGTTTTTAAAGCTTAGATTAGAGATCAAGATCAAGGATTCGACGGTTGCGAGTTCCGAAGAAGTTCGATAGCGCGCGGCCCGTTCCTCGACCAAGATCCATCGTTTTCTTCCGAGTAGCTGAAGATATTTCTGCAAATAATAGATTTAATAAGTTCTCTTTTCCTTTTTATTGCTTTCTTAGTTTAAGATTTAGATTTTCATTTGTGATTAATGTCTTTGCGTTCAAACTTTGGTTGATTATGAACTTGAATTTGCTGAATACTTTGGATATTCGTTTTTAAAATTAATTTAGTTTATTTCATGCTTGGTTGTTTAAGATTTGAATTCATGTTATTATGCAATCTGGTTCTTGCTATTTAATTCCGTTTTTAGGTTTCATGATAGTAATTGCTTAATATTCTAGTTATGTTATTTGATTTGGTTTATGATAATTGATTATCGCTGCATTTTAAACCTAGATTAAATTACCATTAGATAATTTCTTAGTTCTTAAGCTTAAGTAATTCAAATTATTTTAATTTATGCTTTTAAATTCTAGTTGGTAAAATTAATTAAGTTAATTAGTTTTATTTAAGTTTATGCTTTTCAACTTAGTAGTTAATAATCAAAAACAAACAAAACTCCAATTTGTATAAGTTTGTGTGCTTAATTGTGATTAAGAAAACATCCGAGATACCAAATCGTTGTCCTCGAGAGAATCGACTTGAGTCAACTTTCCACCCTACAAGTGTCCTCGTACTCTTGCGAGCAAGATTGAATGTTTTTAAATTAAATATATATAAACAGGGTGCATAAAAGCTTAAATCAGTTGGTATAGATGAAACTGCAGGTGTAGAATCTGAAGTTGTAGGTGGTGACGGTACTGATGACATGACACCAACTCAGGCTGCTCCAGAATCAGATTCAGACTCAGATGAGGAAGATCCAGATGGTCATATTTACTTACATCAGAGGGACATTCCCTCGAGAATTCATAGGAACCATCCTACGAACCGAATAATTAGAGAACTCGATGAACGAAGTACAAGAAAGCGACAAATAAACTTCAGAGAGATGGTAAGGTTTGTTTGCTTATCTACTAACTGTTCTCAAATTCAAGAATCTCACTATCTTTCTAACACAGAGTCAAAGCGTGTAGAGGATGCTCTTAAATATGATATTAGATAAAGGCCATGCAAGAAGAGATGGACCAATTCGCTAAGATTGATGTATGGGACTTATTTCCTTGTCCAGAGAATTCACATGTTACGGGTACGAAGTGGGTCCTCAAGAATAAAATTGACGAGGCTGGAAATATTGTGAGAAACAAGGCACGATTGGTTGGTCAAGAATACACTCAAATTGAAGGTATTGATTTTGATGAGACGTTTGCTTCAGTCGCTCGTATTGAATCGGTAAGACTCCTACTTGTTGTAGCATGCTATATGAAAATGTCTCTACATCAAATGGACATAAAAAGTGCTTTTCTTAATGGAGTTTTAAGTGAAGAAGTATTTGTTGATCAACCTAAAGGGTTTGTTGATCCTCACATACAAGATTTTGTTTTAAAATTAAAAAATGCTTTGTATGGTTTAAAAAAAGCTCCCAGAGCTTGGTACGAAAGGTTGACTCACCACTTGCTTTTCTTAAATTTTAGACGTGGAGAAGTTGACAAAACCTTATTTCTCCTTAAATCGAATAAGCACATTTTAATTGTCTAAATTTATGTGGATGATGTAATTTTTGGATCTACTAACGAGCACATGGTAAATGATTTTATTACCAGAATGTCAGACACATTTGAGATGAGTATGGAAGGTAACCTCTTTTACTTTCTTGGTTTTCAAATTAAAGAGTTGAATGCGAGTATTTTTCTCTCTCGGTCCAAATATGATAAGAATCTTGTTAAGAAATTTGGGTTAGAGAATGATACGCATAAGAAAACACCATTAGGCAAATCCATGAAATTGTCTAGAGATGATGTTGGTATTAGAGTTGATAACACCTTGTATAGGACCATGATAGGGAGTCTCTTCTACTTGACAGCTAGCAGGCCTAATATTAAGTATAATGTGTGTTTATTTGCTAGGTACCAGTCAAATCCTAAAGAATCACATATGAAATTGTTAAACGAATCATTAGGTATGTAGCTAGTACAAGTGATTTGGGTGTTTGGTATACTAAGGATACGAGTACTAAACTTGTGGGATATATAGACTCGTATTGGGCTGGGGATGTTATGGATAGAAAGAGTACCACTGCGGGTTGTTTTTTCTTGGGTAATAACCTTATCTCATGGTATAGTAAAAAGCAAAATTATATTTCTCTTTCTACAGCTGAGGCCGAGTATATTGCAGTTGGAAGTCCTTGCACATAGTTGCTTTGGATGAACCAAATGATAGAGGACTATGGTCTATATAGTAGAACTTTAAATGTTCTCTGTGATAATTTCAGTGCCATTGATATCTCGAAAAATCTGGTTCAGCACTCACGAATCAAACACATTGACATAAGGTACCACTTTATTCGTAACTTGGTCGACAGAAAGATAGTTAGTCTCGAGCACATAAAAACCGATAATCACCTTGCTGAAATCTTCACAAAGGCATTAGAAATAGAGACCTTCTCTCATTTTAGAAGAGATCTCAGAATGTTCATTGTTTAAGTCAGTGTTAGTTTTTATATCATGACACCTAAACTGTCATCAGTCGTGACATCTATAAATTTTGCATGCATTTTTTTTCATACATATACTCAATGCATTGGGTTTGATTGAAGTGCAAAAAGTTCATTTGTAAAAAGTGATGGAAAAAAGACTAACCTCTTTGCTTTAGATGATTGTGAAATATTCCCGCAGAAACTGGTTTTCTCCCAGGTCCAAAAACAAGGGGTGTTAATTTTACTAGCAATTGCTAAAGATAAATAAGTCTATTTCTGAGATTTACTGAAAACATAATGAATATCTAGATAAAGTCATATCTTTAATTTTCACCTCCTCGAGTGATTTTGACGTAGTCATTAACTCGGGTTAAGGGGTCTGTTTTCATTGACTTCACCTGGAACAATTTTAGTTATAATGTCATCACATAAAAAGCAACACTAATCATGTCACCTAAATTAATTATTGTATTTTATTTTTTAGGTCATGTTTTTAAGGCATCAATTAGGACATTCATACTTTGAGAAGATGTCGTCTTGCTGTGTGTTATGTTGCTTGTGCTTGCGTCTTTCCCTTAGTTCTCTTGATCATGTTATGAAATTTTCTAACCAAGTATTTCAGTGGCATTAAAATCGGTGGATTGGACCAGTAATAAGAGGTTAATTTGGTGAGTGAAAAATTACTTTACAAAAAATTCATTCAACTATGGTGATGGTTTATGAAAAACAATCAGCTCTATTTCGGTTTTATAGGTAGTTATGATATGTGATTTTTATTTTCCGAAATTGAGATAGTGGTTTAGTTGGGTTAGATTGTGTGTTTTATTTTCAGAAGGAGTGGGGATATTTTTTTTAAGGAAAGAAATATTTTGGGGTTTAAAATAGGTAGTTGTAATAATAGAGGGGTTATTTAGTCGGGTTTTTCTACTTACCTATCTCCTTCCCCACAACGGTCAATTTTGCCCCAAATAAAAGGCTAGGGATTTTTATTCTGTTTTCACTCTTATTTTTACTGCCAACGACATAAAATCTTCTAACGGGAAACCATTCTCTCTTTCAATTTCGCCTGTCTTTGCATTTGTTTCAAAAATTATTGCAGAATGTCGATTTCACCTTCCCCGAGTAGAGCTTACGGCGGGTGTGCGCCACCCAGGTGAACAAGGTCCTCTGAATCCGCCAAGATTTGCTGCCATGGACATTCGCGAAGATGTTGGTGGTGTTGTACCACTAATCCAATCACCAACTAAAACTACTGCTGCAATCCTTCCTTCGAGAAATTGTCATGAACTGGTCACTGCAACAGCTGCCTCTGACGCTATTCCGGAGGCCCAGATTTTTCCCGGGCAACAGGGTAACAAGATTGATGTGGACTATTCCCCGAACTTGCCATTTATTTCGCAGGTCTTTGGTCCAGTTGGGAATCCAACTTTGAAAAGATCGCGCAGGCTACGAAATATTCCCCTAAGCACAATTCCGGAAGCTATTCCAAAATGTCAAGCGAGTGAGCGTCGTCATGTTCCCATTGAGCACATGAATTTGGCTGAGGATATTACGGCTGTGATGTACTCGGATGATTAAGAGTATGTGCCCCCTGAGATTGTTGCCACACCGCCATTTACATCCACCCCACGATTATCAAAGTCCACTACTCGTCGCTGGAAGCAAACTGTGCATTTGGCTGACATCAAGAATCCACCAACTTCTGTTAAAGATCCGCTATCATCTAAAGCAGCTGAGGAGCTATTTTCTGGATACCATCTTAGAAGAATGATTGATGAGCGCCGAATCCCAGTGGAGATCTTCAAAAGGCAGAACCTGATTTCTTTCTTTGAACACAAAGGTATGTACTCTAATATTTCCATAGTCATGCCTTTTATTCGTAATGTTATGTTGGAGCTCAATGCGAATTTGCTCCCTTCCGTCCCTGATCCCAAGTCCGTAAACTTTGGTAAAGTGTTTGTGCGTCGAAGTGTTTATTCTTTTACTCCTGATTTGATTAATGAGTTGTTTTTGACTTATGCCTACCATGGGGATTCGACGGTTGATGACATGAATGAGGTGATTGAGTTTTTGTCCAGTGGTTTGACTAAGGAGTGGCGTGAGCAATTACCTAGCACGCGGTTGTTCTCTCTGTATTTTGTTCTGTATAAGGTGGCTATTTGCAACTGGGTTCTGACCAAGAATACTACCGTTGACATGCTACGACCAAGGCTACCTCCTCCTTCTGTTTTCCTTCCCTCATTTTCAGTTTGCTTGAAAATCAAAGCTTTTGGCCTAATGAGGATGACATTTTCTCTGGAGAGGCAGAATGGTTTTATTTACGAGGTCAGCATACAACCGGGGCACGCGTAGTTGATCTTCCATGGCAGGCGCCTACTCGGACTGCTGGGGCTTCTAGTGACGGTTCTGGTGTTGCTAACACCAGTTCTAACATGGTTCGTTTTTCTGCTCCGGTGGTGCGAGCCCAGGTAGCTTTACTTGATCATCAAATTAACCAGTTGCAAGCTCAGGTTGTGCAGTTGCAAGCGCTCAGAGACTCGTTCGTGGAAGCCCTTTTGCTTTCCGAACAAAAAGGGGGAGATGCAGAAGATGTGGGAGATAATGTTGAGGATGCTGAGGATGATAATGATGATGATAATGTTGATGTTGCTGGTGGTGCATATGTTGATGATACGGCTACGGATGAAGATGAGTTAATGGAGTGTGACGAGGATGTGGCTCGCTTTGCCATAAGGAAAAGGAAGTCAAAGGATGATGATCTTTTCACTCGACGTTCTGTGAGCCGTTAATTATTGTGTGTTGATGTGCTGAAACAATATTTATTTGAATTGATTATGGTTTGTAATTTTGGACAAGGATTATCTGTTTAGGGGGAGTTTTTAAATATTTTGGTGCATTTTGCTAATTTTGTCCAAAAAGGCAAAAGGGGGAGATTGTTGAGGATTTTATTCTTGGCGATTTTTTCTTATTTTCCTTGTTTAGTTATTTTCCTTTCTTGGGCTCAAAATATATTAGTAAAACTAGATTCGTTTTCTAGATTGTATTTAGGATTTTATTTAGTTTCTTATATTGTGTTTAGGACTTGTTTACTTATTTACCAAGAATAGGAGTCTTGTCTATTTAAGACAAGAAGAAGACGCACAAGGTGTGATGACTTTTTAACGCAGCCAAGAGACGAGGAGCAGAGACGCACTAAAAACAAGAAGAATACAAGCACGAGGTTACTTGAAGCCACCATTCGAGATTCATACATCTTTGAAGTTGCGTGACCAACAGAGAAGATCATCCTTTCATAGCGACAAGTATTTTAGTATCATAGTGTTGATACTATTGTTTTCATATATTACTTTATCTTTGTATTTGATCTTGAACGAATTAAAATAATATAATTTTCGGGTTTGTATACCCAGTTTGTAATCAAGTTTGCTTACGAACGAAACTTAAATTGTTGTGTTCTTTAGTTTAGATTTATTCCGATGCTTTTTATTTACGTTCTGTTTAATGTTAGTTCTGGTGTTTTAACATTAGACTTAACATCAATCTATTGAGACTTATTTCAATATACATAGACCTAAAAACTTCGACAACCAAAATATGCCGAAAGGACTCGTATAACCGCCCATCGCTAATTAGCCAAACAGCTAGAATGTGCACAAGTGCCCAGCCCCTTGAACACCTCATCGAGTCTAGCTCGTAATCGTTCGCCCAAGACATAAACCATCTCCAACATAGCCCTTAATTAACTGCCTTCGTTCCGCATGTAATACCAAGCTTGCTTATGAAATGGGTCAACCCAACTTTGAGTCGGGTTAGACATCTGGATCGACCCTTGACCCATTCTCAGAATTAGTGTTGCCAACTGTCAGCATTCCTCATAAGCCATGGCTGACACCTCCGGGTCACCATAGGGTTGGAGCTTCACAAATCCTTCCCCCTATATAATAGGCTTTAGAAAAATATGTGAATACCCACAGATAGACACTGCTTATCTGTACAGGCACTAGTGTCTCCTCAGTTTTTCAATGTCTAGCTTTCTGCAAAACAAGACAAAGGCACATACAAGGTAATCCCTCGACAAAAATGCCTAGAAACCTCTAAATGTGTGTTACTCTCCCTTGTTTCGTACGATATCGCACCATGCCGACACTGGTTACCCCGTAGACTTGCCGACCTGCCGAGTTGTCGTGCAAAGGGTGTAACGCTAAGTAGTGCTTAAATAGATTATTTATGATTGAGGTATTGACCGACCTATTTTATGTCGATGATTACTCTATAGCTACATAATTCAAATATATGCATATTCTTATGGTTTTTTATGGGCCGACGCTTATTCAAGTCGACAATAGATTTTATGGTTCTTATGGTTGTGGGTTGACGCTCGTTTCGGTTGATAATGTCTTTATGGTGTTATGGTGTTATGGTTATTAGCTGGCAAATATCCAGGTCGGTAAATATGCAGGTTTTATATGGATTTACGAGGTGATCTCCCCTTTTGGAAGGAATAATCTTTTTTATAGGGGGTGAGCTGTTTATAAGAGTGGTGATCTTCTATATGAGGGTGGCGAGCTCTCACCAAGTAGAATGGTATTATGGCAGCTTGCTACTAAGTAATAGCTCGTCAGTATTGAGATCTGAGCTTTTTATGGTTAACACGATATTAGGTCCTATTGGGCTGACATGAATTATGGTATGGAATTACTTTTTGGACGACCTGTTTTTGGTCGAATAAATGGTTTATGATTTTTCGGCCAGAATATTCTTTATTTTTTATATTCTACCTGATTTCATACTTTAATCAGCTAGAGTACTCGGGACTAGCTGATACGACATCAAAAATCTACTCGATTATATATGATATCAAGTAACGAAAGGAGAAAAAGGTTCTAGGTTCCGGCATATATGGTAATAATGTTTTATGGTTATTATGAAATTATGGAAACTAGGGATCCTTGTATGAGAATATTTCTTAATTATGGAGATTGGGTACAATTAAGAGATTTGATTCCATCTTATGAAGGAATCCTATTAACGGGTGGAGAAGTCTAATAATCTTATAAATAGGGGATTTAGTCTCTTAATTCACGACTTAACTTCAACCTCTCCCTCTTCTCTATCACGGAGCTCATATTGTTCTCTCTTTCTATATAGTTTTATGTATAATGATTCTCTCATCTCTAAATATCATGGATCACGGAGTTTACGGACTTTATGGATTTTATGGCGAGCTCTCCTCTATGAGAAGCGAGATCTTATACAGGAAACGGGGACCCCGGATTGGAAAATACGTCTCTTATCTCTTATCTATAGAAAGAGGATACAGGCCTCACTTCTTACTGTACATTGATTTTATCATACGTTTTAAGTTCTCGCGCACTATTGATCTCTCGCACATCTCTCTAGAATAATATCTGAAATAAGTATCGGAGGGCCTACGACAGGGCTGCCCGATTTGGGTTCTATTTTGCAGGTTTGATCAGGTCGCCAGGAGTTCTTTGGAGATCTATCAGGTGGTTGCACGCATATCAAAAGTTGATCAAGTTGCTAATTATGTATTTAAGGTCAGTACTTACTTTTCATGATAACCTAATCTTTTTAATCGCATCACGAAAAAACAAGTGGAATAAGAAATTTTAACCCATCAACAGGGGCAGATTTACCTTAGTACTTGAGGGGGCCACGGCCCCCCCAAAAAAATTCCAAAACCCTAATAATATTTATGATATTTTGTTATTTGTAGTTATATATATATTGGTCTCCCAAAACTTACAAACATATAGATTGGTCTAATGGTTTGTGTCTTAGTTTCTTCTCAAATGGTTCATGGTTCAACTCTTACTCTTGCCCATTTTTTCTTCTTTTCTTTCTTGTTTTTCTATATTTTTATCTTTCTTTTTATATTCCTCATATCATTTGTTTCTTTCTAGTTTCCTTCTCTTTTCGTTCTTTTTATCCACTAATTCATATATTCTTTATCCTTCATTTTTCTTTCTTTTTATTTTCCTCTTTTTCATCAAGTAAATTTAAAAATAAAAATATAGAATTAAAAATATCATCCCTTTCTCTTTTTTTTTCTCTTTCTCGTTATTTAAATTAAAAATTAACAATATAAAACAAAGAGAAATATCGCCCATTTCTCTCTTTTTTATTGAAGAGCACCAACCAAGGAACGATAAAGTGTGGGATCGGAAAAAGGTTTACCAGACCTGGAGAAAGACTGTCCCGAGGTAAGATGAGTTGAGA
Source organism: Phtheirospermum japonicum (assembly GCA_014905375.1). NCBI lineage: Eukaryota > Viridiplantae > Streptophyta > Magnoliopsida > Lamiales > Orobanchaceae > Phtheirospermum > Phtheirospermum japonicum. The sequence continues at coordinate 140,319 of BMAC01000377.1, forward strand.
CAGGCTTGGAATCGAGGAGACCAGCACGAACAAGAATGTCATGAGCATACTTGGTTTGGCCAACAAAAAGACCGGTCGAGGTATGAGAAATTTCCAATCCCAGAAAGTATGTGAGTTTACCCAGATCTGTGATGGCAAATTCTTTGTGTGTACGATCAATGAATCGACGTAGCAAAGCAGAGTCGGATCCTGTGATAATTATGTCATCAACATAAAGTAACAGAAATATGATGGATGTCCCTCGATGAAAAAAGAATAAGGAGGAATCCGACCGACTAGCGCGAAACCTAAGGCCAATGAGGTAGGAATTGAAGCGTTGGAACCAAGCAAGAGGAGCTTGACAAAGTCCATATAACGTTTTATTTAAGCAACAAACATGTGTCGGAAAATGGGCATCAATGAAACCAGGTGGTTGGGCCATGTAGACGGGTTGAGTTAGAATTCCATTGAGAAAAGTATTCTTAACATCTAACTGATGGAGGGGCCACTGAAACTGGACAAGTAAAGCTAAGATAACATGAACAGTAGAGGATTTGACAACAGGACTAAAAGTATGATGGAAGTCAGAGCCAGGAATTTGGCTAAGACCCTGAGCAACAAGACGAGCTTTATACCGTTCTATCGAACCGTCAGCACGATATTTAATCTGGAAAACCCACTTTGAACCAACAATGTTCGTATTAGGTGGAGTAGGAACAAGATCCCATGTGCAGTTGGAACGAAGGGCATCAATTTCCTCTTGCATAGAGGTAACCCAATGCGAAGACTTAAGAGCAGACTTAAAAAACCACGGGGTTCAGTTGAGGCTGTCAAGGCCGTCAAGGTAGGACTAGTGGCAAGGAGAACAAGATATTTTGGTTTGTAAATACCCGATTTTGCACGAGTAACCATTGGATGAGACGGAACTGGGGCGGGAGTTAAAGGTTCCGGAGGAGGTGGGTCCAGACTGGCTGGTGCTGGAGTTGGCGGTGGTGGGGAAGTAGGTTCGGGCAATATGTGAGCTGGTGGAAGAGGTGTTATATTTTGCGGATTTTGTGTTGGGCAAGCAGGCCCAATATGTGAACATGGGCCCAAGTTAGATGATGGGTTTGTTTGTGGATCAGGTGGCTTAGGCGGCCCAAAAGTGGGAGTCTTGGTTGGATGCAACCGAGATAATGACTCCCAATATGAAGTAAAATCCAAGCTGGACGTAGAAACAGTATCAGTGGAACTGACAGCAAATGGAAAATTGAACTCATCAAATTGTGCGTGTCTTGTAACAAAGATGTGGGTGGTGGATGGATCAAAACACCGAAACCCTTTGTGCATACTGCTATAACCCAAAAATATGCATGGTCGACTTCGGGGAGCCAACTTATCAGAAGCATAGTCTCTCAAATAAGGAAACACCCTACAACCGAAAGGGCGAAAAACAGAGTAATTTGGAATGGTACCAAAAAAGCATAGATAAACCCGACTCAGAGATGTGACGATGTTTACGTTCGGCACGACCATTTTGCTGAGGCATATATGGGCAGGAAATTCGATTCATAATGTCATTCAAAGCAGTAAATTCACGTACACGAGAATTAACAAATTCGGAGCCACCATCACTTTGGAAAACTTTTAAAGTAGTGGAAAACTGGTTGCATACAAGCTTATGAAAGCGCACAAATACATCAAAAAATTTTGATTTTGCACGAAGTGGATATAGCCAGGTAAAACGAGAGTAGTCATCAATAAAAGCAACATAATAACGGTAGCCATCTGACGTCAAAACTGGCGCAGGGCCCCACAAATCACAATGTACTAAGTCAAGCACATGAGTAGCTCGCTTATCATTCAATGGAAAAGAAAGACGCTTAATTTTGGCTAACTGACATGAAGATTAAATACCGGGGTTGGGTAATAAAGAAGTGACAGTTAAATGCCCAAGTTTATTCAACAGACTGATCACAGAAATTGGGACATGCCCCAAACGATGATGCCATAAACTAAAACTTGCTTTCAAATGCCTATTTGTCAAAGCAACAACCAAAGCAGAATTACCCCGTTCAAGAATGTATAAACCATGATCACACCGGCCCTGCGCTAGAACCATCTTTGTTGCCCAATTCTGAATAGTGAAACAATTAGCAGAAAAGACCACATCAACAAGATAGTCATTCGTTAACTTGCTTATAGATAATAAATTCTTAGTCAAATGTGGAACAACCAAAACATCAAGTAGACGAATGTCAGGAGTCAGCGAATGATGGCCAATACGAGTAATAGGTAAGGAAGATCCATTGCCAACAATAACAGAATTATTACCCGTGTATGGAGTAGAAGAATCTAATGCAGACGAGTGAGACGTCATATGAGAGGAGGCGCCCGAGTCTACGTACCAGTCCGGTGTAGGATCATAAAACATTGCAACTTGCGTTAAAAGCCTGAGCAATATTGGCAGAAGGATCAGAAGGGCGGCTTTGAAGAAACTGAGGACATTTGTTCGCATAATGTTTGCCACGACAGATTTGGCAACGGGGAACGTAAGGTTTACATCCACCTCTTCCAGACGATGGACCACGATTGCCGGAAAAACCATGATTGCGGAGGAACGAGCAGACTGCTACGTATTAGACGAACCACGGTTGGAAGTAAAAAATGCGGGCTGCTGCGTATTGCCTGAGCCCTCCATCGAGCGGTGAAGAAGGTCATATTGCTTGGCCTGGTTTAAGAGATCCATAAAAATAGGGACCGGTGTCATAGACATCCTTGTGTCAGAAAAACCCAGAAATTGAGGGCCAAGTCCACGGAGGAACCAATGACTTTTGTCCAAATCATCAACGGGGCGACCAATAGAAGATAATTGATCACATAAATGTTTAAACTTTCGACCAAATTCATCCACAGTTGGATTTCCACGACGAAGAAATAGTCATTCTTCTCGAAGTTGCAAAGCACGAGAGGTAGAAGCATGGGAGAAAGTAGATTCAAGAGCGAGCCAAGCCGCGCGGAATGTCATGCAATTAATGACTTCGGCCATGGCTTCTTTGGATAGAGTGGAGAAGATAACACCAAGAAGTTTTTAATCGGTTGTTTTCCAGACCGAATAAGCTGGATTAGGTACAGGAGCAGCGACCGGATCAGCGGCGGCGGTCGGAGCAGCGATGGTGAGAGGAGGGGGAAGAATGGATCCATGAACGTACCCAAGGAGATCAAATCATGTGAGCATAGGCATGAATTGCCTTTTCCACATGAGGTAATTGGATGAATTTAACTTAATGGATACCATATGAATCATGGTTGTAATGGGTAAAGACTGAGTGGTGGACGCCATTGATGAGAAGCAACAGAAGGAGAGAGGCAGGAAACTTTTGGCGTGAGGCCGGAGAGGAGAGGAGAGGAGAGAGGAGTTTTAGGGTTTGAGATGTTTTTGGCGTGATACCATGAAAGATTATTGTGATCACCACACCAAATGTGTATTATTGTATAAAGATATATATATAGGTAAAATACAATCAGGAATTACAATAGGAAAGGAGAAAATCAAGGAAATGTTACAACAATGGAAGTAAAAAATGCGGGCTGCTGCGTATTGCCTGAGCCCTCCATCGAGCGGTGGAAGAAGGTCATATTGCTTGGCCTGGTTTAAGAGATCCATAAAAATAGGGACCGGTGTCATAGACATCCTTGTGTCAGAAAAACCCAGAAATTGAGCTCAATTTCTGGGTTTTTCTGACACAAGGATGTCTATGACACCGGTCCCCTATTTTTATGGATCTCTTAAACCAGGCCAAGCAATATGACCTTCTTCCACCGCTCGATGGAGGGCTCAGGCAATACGCAGCAGCCCGCATTTTTTACTTCCAACCGTGGTTCGTCTAATACGTAGCAGTCTGCTCGTTCCTCCGCAATCAT
>BMAC01000377.1:159052-177983 GCA_014905375.1 Phtheirospermum japonicum
TTGATTTTTGAGTTTTTTTTTACGTTTTTTTGTTATTTTTTTCATTTCGAGTCCAACAATACCAAATTTGTCCATTTTTTTCAAAAATAATTTGACTACTTTTTTAATTAAAATATGCTAAATTGCACAATGCAATACAATGTAGTATATAGTTTATTGGCTATCAACATGTTATTTATCAAATATTTTTACAATTTAATACTTTTGATTTGAATTGATTTCTTAAAATACTGTATTTTTTTTACTATCTCTGTAATCATGTAAAACAATACAAGTTCGAAACCAACATCGAGTGGAATGAAACCTGTGGCATCAACCGTAATAGATTCGTAAAAAGATCAACTAATTCCAAAACAAAAAAAGGGGAAGGCCGCCTCTGAAAAGCAAATGTTGCTAAACACAGTAATTTTGAAAGCATTCATGTCATACTTAATCTCGATTGAAGTTCAAAATCGAATTTATTCTGTTAGGTATGCATTTATATTTTACATACTAATCGCTTCAACATCATTGTAATATTTATATTTTATTAATACTTATAATATCATTTGCTCATTACGCGGAGGAAAGAAATTATCTTCACATGAAATTTTAGCAGACCTACAATCCATGCTAGACAGTGAAAACAATAAAAAAAAACTATGTAAGAGAGAAAAAAAAGTCACGTAGGATTATTTTTCTTTTTTTAATTATATAGGAATTTACTTAATATAATTAGGATAGATACCCTAATTAATATTAAAAATAACAAGATCATTTAAATACACGCGCGCCACCGCGCGCACACACACACACACACACACCACACACACACCACACACACACACACATATATATATATATATATATATATATATATATATATATATATATATATATATATATAATTACTTTTATGTTATTTTGGTTTTATTGTGAGGTTTTTGTAATTAATTTTATGTTTTTTTTATTTTTTTTATTGCAAGTCCAATAATATCAAATTTGTCACTTTTTCTCAAAAGTAATTTGACCACTTTTTTAAATTAAATTATATAAAAATGACAACATAATTCAGTATTTATTTTATTGGCTATCAACATGTTATCTATCAAATATTATTACGATTCAATACTTTTTTATTTGAATTGATCTCATAAATAATGTTTAATATTAATGATGATTTAGGTTTTTTTTAATTATGAAGGAGTTTTCTTAACATAATTAGGATTGATACCCTATTTAATATTAAAAAATTAATAAGATCATTTGAATATATATATATATATATATATATATATATATATATATATATATATATATATGTGTGTGTGTGTGTGTGTGTGTGTGTGTGTGTGTGTGTGTGTACCTTATGTTATTTTTTTTGTGAGTCCAACAATACCAAATTTGACACTTTTTTTCAAAAATAATTTGACCACGTTTTTAATTAAAATATGCAAAATTGCACAATGCAATACAATGTAGTATTTAGTTTATTGGCAATCAACATGTTATTTATCAAATATTATTACAATTAAATAATTTTGATTTGAATTGATTTCTTAATATAATGTATTTTTGTTACTATCTTTGTAATCATGCAAAACAATACAAGTTCGAAACCAGCATCTAGTGGAATGAAACTGTGGCACCAACCGTAATAGATTCGTAAAAAGATCAACTAATTGTTTATTAGGTGTTGGTATTTATCCACAAAGTGGTAGCAAGAGAATTGCAATACAAAATAGATTTGGTAATTTGAAACGTATCAACGAGTTGCATCCTACGTACGTTGCTCTACACTATCCATTACTATTTCCATGTGGTGAAGAAAACCATAAGTAAGACATATCTTCTTCTGAACCTCAAAAATCTAAAGGCAAGGATAAACAATACGTGAGTCAGATGGAGTTCATTTCTCACCGATTGCATGAAAGAGACGCGGAGATACCCACTATTCTATATAGTCGACGACTCACACAATAATTCAAAATTGATGCATATACGATTATTGAATCTTCAAAATTGTGGTACTACAGAACTCATCAAAAGATTATGAAGTGATATGTACAGTGGGATAGTTGATGTAGTGTTATGAGGTGAAACAGATGTCTCAAGTGTTGGTACTCATATTTTCTTGCCCACGACATTACTAGCGATTCTCTAGAGGGTCGTTTCACATAATTATTATGTATTATTAAATTGTGTAGCTCATTAAAATATTAAATAGTTTAACCAATTTAGATCTATCAAGTATTGTTCAAATATGTCAATAAATGTAACTATGGGTACACTATAACATTCTATTAGAACAAATGTGGGGATGCGGATGATAAAAAGATTGATGAGATCAATATTTATTATGATTATCATTACATTTCTCCATGCGAAGCGGCGTGGAGAATATTAGTTTATGAAATTCCATATAAAACTCCACCTATCACGTGTTTGAGTTTTCATCTTCCAGTAGAGCATAATGTATTGTATAATAATAATAATGATCAATTGAACACAATGTAACGCAAGTTAAAACACTATAACATGTTTTAGGTTGGTTCGAGGCAAATAAGAAAAGTCTTGAAGCACGGAGTTTGTCTTATGTTGAATTACTTAAACACTTTTTTTAGTACTCAAATACAAAAGAATGGACACCTAGAAAACTAGATTTATTTTCATTAGTAAGAATTTACTATATTCCGCCAAAATTGATAAAGTCATGGATGCAGTACATTTAACCAAGGGTGGTGTATTTCTTATCTATAGATACAGAGGACATTTTCTACAATGGTTAAATCTAACAGTAGAATTGTTCTTAATGTAATATCTAACGACATAATTTCTCTTCTTCTTTCGAAAGGAAGAATTGGGCATTCTTGATTTAGGGTTACTTTTAATATCCACCAAGATATAAATCATTATTGGTACTCCACTTGAAAAATTAATGGTGGATGGAATCTCATTATTTTGGACGAAACTCCAATGATCCATAACCATTATTTTGAAACCAATCAAATACGCAAAACATTGAAAGACGTGATGAGATCGCAAAACAAATCTAATACGCGGCTTCCATTGGGTAGCAAAATAATAATTCTTGGTGGAGGTTTTCATCAGATTTTTTTGTTACAAAAGGCACTAGACCATACATAGTTCACACAGTGATCAAATCTTCACATTTATGAACTCATTACATAGTTTTGAAGTAGACCAAGAATGTGGTGCTGTAAAATCACAATTCAGATCCCAATTGTGTCAAGTTAAAGAAATTTGTCAACTCGATAAATAGAATATGATATGTAATAGTTGGAGGACCAAACGATGGTATCGATCAAATTTAAATCCAAGTTATCTATTATTGAAAATGATGGTGACCATGTTTCGTCAATTGTGGTGAGCACATATACATAATTGGAAAAACTATTGAATGCTTCGCTTATTTGGAAGGTCGTGCTATTTCCCCAACACTCGATGTCATCGATTTGATTAATAAGTATATGATGTCATAAAATTATGAAGAATGTAAAGTATATATTATCTCTGATAACGCATGCAAATCCGATTCAAACATTGACATATTGTAGGACGTCTACTCACTAGAGTTTCTAAATACCATTAAATGTAATGGATTGCCGAACTATGAGCTAAAACTAAAAATTAGAACTCCACTCATGTTGTTGAGAAATATCAATCATTCCCTTGTATTTTGTAATGTTTGTTTTTAACTGGACGATCATATTGTATAGGCTAATATTTCTCAAGGAAGCAATGTAGCTGAATTGTTGTTAATCCTCAGAATGACTGTCACACCATCCAATTCGAGGTTGCCTTTCAAGTTCCAACAATGACAATTTCCTCTAATTGTGTCATTTGTTATGATGATCAACAAAACTCAAGGACAATCTCTCTCTCATGTTGGAATTTTAGAAGCCAGTTTTAAGTCATGGTCAATTATACGTTGCTATATCAAGGGTGACCAATCGTAAGAGTTAGAAAACATTGATCGACGATGATGAGAATAAACATGGTAACAAATCTACAAATGTTGTGTATAAGGATATTTTTCATAATTTGTAAAGTACATTTCGTCTAATAACAGTCCTTTTATGAATCAGGTTATATTATTTTGTATATTATTTGATCTTTAAATAATATTTAGATGATTTATATATAGGGAGCGGTTATGATAAAACTATCTCTGGTGTGTAAACCAGTGATATATTTCGTCTAATAACAGTCCTTTTATGAATCTAGTTAAATCATTTTGTATACTATTCGATCTTTATATAATATTTAGATGATTTATATATAGGGAGCAGTTATGATAAAACTATCTCTGGTGTGTAAACCAGTGATACATTTTGTCTAATAACAGTCCTTTTATGAATCAAGTTATTTCATTATCAGATAAAGCTGCATACATCAGGTTGCTATTTTTAAAAGATAACAATGTCCTTAAATAGGGCTGCTGACCACAGAAAAGCTGACAACCCTAGACGCGTGTAAACATACTAGAGACTACACTAAAACCTAGAAAATGAACAGTTAAGAATGACAGAATATTCCAGCATATGCAGACCACCGTTTGACAGCTAGCAACTAAGCTAAGGGACAAAACCAGCTCGCTAGATAATCTGCTGTGCATGGGATGATCCTGAACCGATGCATGGACATGCATGGCCACATATATTAACAACCTCCCTCAATCTGAGCCTGGAGAGGGAGCAACATTAAGTTTGGACCTAAACCAGGTGAAAGATCGATCTAGTAAGGGTTTAGTCAAGATGTCTGCAATCTGATCCATAGAAGGAACATGTTGAGCCTTGAACAATCCTTGATTCACTTTATCTCTCACAAAATATAAATCTAATTCAATATGCTTGGCCTTGGAATGGAGAACTGGATTTGCTGCAATAGCTTCAGCACCAATATTATCAGTCCAGATAACCGGGGTTGTTTTCAATGGGAAGAACAACTCTTTGATGAGATATGTGATCCAAATGATATCAGTGGATCAGTGAGCTAGGCTTCTGAATTCAACCTCTGTGCTTGATCTAGAGATGGATTGTTGCTTATTTGAACACCAAGTCACTTGATTTTTACCTAAAGAGATGCAGAAACCAGAAACTGACTTTCTATCATCCATGCCAGTGGCCCAATATTATTCTAAATATTCAGTGATATCAAGCTGAGATGACTTGGATAATATTAGTCCATATGTGAGAGTGCCTTCAAGATATCTCATTACTCTTTTCAGGGCCTACCAATGAGGTTCAAGGGAATTTTGCATGTACTGACTTAGCTTATTCACACTAAATGTGATTTCAGGTCTTGTATAGTTATATATTGTAAAGCTCCAATTATGCTCCTATATGTAGTAGCATTCACATTGTTCCTCCCAATGTACTTTGAAAATCAAGCCTTGGATCCCATAGGTGCATCTATCCCTTTTTCATTTGCCATACAAAGTTTCCGCAACAAACTTTTGACAAACTGGCTTTGAGAGAGGTGTAGTTGGCATTGATCACTCTGTTTGACTTCAATTCCCAAGAAGTGATGCAGGGCTACTAAATCCTTTAGGGCAAACCTCTGATTTAAGCCTTGAATAAGACAGCTGATTTCTGTATCAGCATTTCCTGTGATTATGATATAATCCACATACACTAGGACAAAGATGTAGTTGTGACCCTTGATTTTGAAGAACAAGGAGGGATCAGTTTTTGATCCTTGAAACTTTAGACTGAGAAGTTCCTACCTGATCTTTCAATACTAGGCTCTTGAGCCTGTGTCAATCCATAAATAGCGTTTTTGAATTTGCACTCAAGATTAGGCTTATCTTGACTTTCAAATCCTGGTGGTTGTTGCATGTAGATATCCTGCTCCAAATCTTCATTAAGAATTGCATTGTTAACATCTAGTTGCCTTATAGTCTAATTTAAAGCTACAGCAAGAGTTAAAACAATCCTGATAGTAATAGGTTTGTTTACAGGGTCGAATGTCTCTTGATAGTTAACCCTAGGATTTCGAGTGTAACCCTTAGCTACTAACCTGGCTTTATATCCTTCAAGTGAGCCATCAGAGTTCCTCTTGATCTTTTAAATCCATTTGCATCCTACAATAAGATTATTTGAAGGATTAGGCACCAAGGTCTAAATTTTGTTCTCCATTAGTGAGGAGTATTCAGCCTGCATAGCCTCCCTCCAGTTTCCAGTTGAAAAGCCTCCTTTTATGAGGATGGCTCAACCTCAGTGTTGACTGAGACAAGGACCTTGGGTTTGAAAATCCCTGCTCTTAACCTTGTTACCATGTGATGTTTAGGTTTGGGAGAGGGAGTGGAGGAGTGCCTATTATTGTCAATTTGAAGATCAACTACAAGAGGTATGATGCTTGCATTTGACAAGGGAGAACATGTTTTAGGAGTATGATGATTTGATGAGGGGGTCCCATGTAGTGGAGAATTTTGATTTGTAGAGTGTGACACAGGATGTTTTGAGACTGTAATTATAGGAGGAGCAGGTAGATTAGAAGCCTCTGAGATTGTAGAATGAGTTTTCACTGAGGGTTTATTGAGATAAGGAAAATTGATCTCTTCAAATAGGATGTGTCTGGTTATAATCATTTTTCCTAAGGGTAAGAGGACCTTGTAGCCTTTGTAGCTGTCAAAATATCCAATGTATATAGAAGGCAAGGATCTGAGCTGCAATTTTTGTTTATTAAGAGGTCTAATATAGGGATAACCCAGATATCCAAACACCTTGATCTGATTATAGTTTGGTGAAGTAGAGAACATACACTGATATGGAGATTTATCCTTCAACACTTTAGTAGGTAACATATTGATGAGATACACAGCTGTTCTGAAAGCATCAACCCAAAAGTAGTGTGGTGTACCAGACTGAGCTAAAAGTGCTAAGGCCAGCTCAATAATGTGTCATTACGTGCTTAAAAATATTTCCAACAATCTCAATAGCAAAATGTCCTAATTTATGATGCCAAACACACGTGTTTGGTCTTTTTTGAAACATAGGAACATTACTAAGGGTTGATTCACCATCAACTTATTTGCAACAGCAACTTTATTGAAAGAAGTAGAAGAACCAGCTGCTTGAGCTTTCTCTTGATCTTCCTTGGTTCTGAATTCAAACTAGTACAATCCATCTTTAAGTTTCCCTTGGAGTAGAGGTACTCCAGTAGCTTGATCATTAACAACACAAAATGTAGGATGAAACTCAAATAATACAACATTATCTTGAGCAAACTGCGATACACTCATGGGGTTTTTTGTGATACAAGGAACAAGTAATAGGTTCTTGAGATGAAAAACAGATGCACAATGAGAGGACTTAAGTTCAGTGTTACCAATGTGTGTAATATCTGGACCTGTTCCATTTCCCATATGCAGCTTGTTTGAGCTTTGATTTGTAGCTCCTGAGTCTGGAAACCAATTCAATGTGTCTGAGACAAAAGTGTTATCTTGACTTTGAGAGGCAACCATAGCAGTAGGATTGTAGTTTCTGTTGTTGAACTGCCTTGAACTCTGGTTTTTGACTGGATGAGTTAGGAACAAAATTCAAATCTCCTCTGTAATAACATTTCTCAGTAGTATGGTTTGTATAATGGCAAATCTGACAAGAAACTTTGTTGAAGGTGTTCCTACTCCTGCCTCTTCTTCTAGTTTGTCTACCAACACCTCTAGAATAGCTTCTTCTTCCTCTAGCATTTTGATAAGAGGTGTATATTTCTCTTTTGTTGCCTTGAATAGCAAGATTGGCAACTACGGTGCTACTATCATCAACTATAGCAGGATTAGCAACTTCAACTCTATTTTCAAAACTCAATAGGAGAGCACTCACTTGATTCACTGTGCAAAACTGAGGTCTAGAAGTAACTGACACAATAACAGAGTCATACTCACTACCAAGACCAGAGAGTATATGCATAACTTGGTCTGATTCTGAGACTTTCTGACCAGTAGAGTCTAAGGAATCACAACATCATTGGCCTTATTAAGAAATTCTCTGATGGAAAGATTACATTTTTTTCACTGTGGATAACTACAATTTGTACTGCATCTACCTAGCTAAGGCTTGACTAGAGTAATTTGTCTCGAAGGCTCTCCACATCTTGTGAGAGGTGTCTAATCCAACCATGAGCACCAACATGCCTTTTGACAATGATGATAACAGCCATGAAGCTAGCAACTGATCTTGTCTTTGATAAGCAAGAAACTCTAAACTCAGCCTTAAAGAATCAGAATTTTCTGTGCTTGTGATGAGTTTTATGGGATAGAGACAGATCCATTAATATAATATTCAAGTCCATAACCTCTTACAGCTGTAACGATTTGTTGTTTCCAGATGAGATAATTTGATTCTGAGAGTTTAGTTGTGAGAAACTGAGACTGAGGCTGAACTATTTGCAGATTTGCATTTGTGTTGTTGAGTATAACATTTGAGGATGTTGATGTTGATGATTGAGCCATCATAAGAATGGACAAGATTAATAAATGAAATGTATGATAGTAGCACCAGAGACAGGTTCATAATCAAGCTCTGATACCATGTTTTAAATCGCCAAAACATGAAAGGAACCAAGCATTTCATTATCAGATAATGCTGCATACATCAGGTTGCTATTTTCAGAAGATGACAATGTCTTTAAATAGGGATGCTGACCATAGAATAGCTGATAACCCTAGACACATGTAAACATACTAAAGGCTACACTAAAACCTAGAAAATGGATGGCTAAGAATGATAGAATATTCCAGCATATGTTGAACACCGTTTAACAGCTAGCAACTAAGCTAAGAGACAAAACCAGCTGGCTAGATAATATGTTGTGCATGGGATGATCCTGAGATGATGCATGGACATGCATGGCCATATATTTCAACAGTTTTTATTCAAGAAACTTAGGGAAGATTGCAAAAATTAGCCTCCATATTTGTGTGGCCTAAATTTGGTTTTCTCCAATTGTCTTTGGATCAAACTCTTGTGAGGAAACACTGGTGACAGATCATTTGTTTGGCCATAATTCCATTTTTAATATTTCATAATACAAATAATTAATATATCATATTACAAAAATAATATATCATATTATTAAAATAAATACATCATAATATTGGGTTAGAGATTTACAAACTTCCAATATTACGAGTACGAAAATCAATATATCATATAAAAATAAATATATCATATTATTAGATTAGATGGTTAGACGATTTATAACCCATCAATGTGGCATAAGAGGAGTTTTTATAGTATGTATTGATTTGTCTAATTTAATTACAAATTACACTTGAATTTTATTTTTTTCGATGGAAATGACACACGTGCTTGGAACATGATCTGAGATATGATTAGAGGTGTAAAAAAAAGGATCATTTTCATTTAATATTTGCAGATTTGGTCCTATATGTATTAAAATGCTCTTAAATAGAACATTTAATCAAAATATAAAAAACTATTGGGGATATTTATTTAATAAAATAAAGAAACTTAGTTTCGATAAATTAATTTATCATGTCAAACAATTAAAATAATCATAATAAATTATTTAAGAATCAAAAGTATATGGAATTATAAAGTATAATTGTAATAAGTATATTACGTAATAATTAAAATTTGAAAACATAATTATAAAAAAACACAATAATCAACTAAACTAACTTTTTTTTTTTTTTGGCAATTGCTAAATACATCATAAAAAAAAACATTTTATCAAATACTACAACTAATTATATAAACTGTCAAATAGTACACCATATATGTACAATTACCAGGTTAACTCCTACTGAAATAATAATACTAATATAAATAATATAATAATAGTATCAATAACCACTACAATCACCCTGCCGGAAAAATTCCCTAGCAAGATTATTTTTTTGGCACAAAAATTTCAAAATATAAAGTAAGAAAGTTTTGAACATTAAGTAGAAGATTCTCTTACTTCTTAGAAAATAAAGTAAAAACTTTCTTACCTACAAATAAATCGTCAATGTTTTCGTTGATAAACCTTTTACCGATGGAATTGCTGATGAATTATTTTCTTTCTTGGTAATTCATTACCGACAGAAAATTGTGCCTGTCGGTTCTTTTACCGTAGGGTATACCGACGGAGGTACCTGGCGGTTGACCATCGACCATCGCACACCTTATCCTTCGGTGTATGTCAAGGAGTGATGTAGTTAGTAAATATTGAGGGATCCTACCATCGGTGAATACGGAGGGGCTAACCGTGACAATATGCCTATCATTTATTTATTTATTTATTTTGTACTTGTTCTTTTTATATACCTTAAGTGAAAAGTAAACAATGCAAAACAAAATACAAACTGAAATTAGAATTAAAACAAATATTCTTCAATAAACTACATATATTTATAAAATTTATAGTCTAGCAAATCCAAAGTACATAATAAAAAAAAAAGAAGGTCTTCGACTGATCATGTGGAGGTGGACCTCGAGGTGAAGGCAGTGGATGGGATGTGGAGACACCATATGAAGAAGGAAAAGGGGACGAATGAGGGGGAGGTGAAGTGGAGACGGTAGATGAGACGATTGCGTATGGGTTATCGTAGCAGCTATCGTCATTATGAGTTGCGCCTAGAGGTTCGCAGATCATCATTGTAGCTATCGTCATGGTGATTTGCGCCTAGAGGTCCACACGAGTCTGCGCCTCGATCTCATGTCATTCCTGATGCGCTTCGAGCTCATGTCGTTCCTGTTGTGCTTGCAGTTGTGTCTCTAGATGCATGACATTATCAGGCAACGAGGGAGAACTGTCACCTCTAGAAATCCTTGCAGCTGCCAACTTCCGGATGTAACAAATATCGTAAAGTCAACCCTTCTTCACCCCGGCGATGGATATATAGACCTCGTCCTCATCAACCTTCACATCCGGATCCTACAAGTTAGCACATGCCTCATCTTGACATCTTTGAAACATGACCTTAAGTGCAAAATTTGTTAGTTAACATATATGTAAACACACACACACACATACACACCCACCCACCACCCCCCCCCCCCCCCCCACACACCACACATATATATATATATATATATATGCAAAGAATTGATCATCACACAGGTTATGTCTAGTCTAGTGCCTTTTGGAATAATTTGCAAAATTTGACAAAAATCTCCACCAAGAACTATTCTTTTGACACCAAATGGAAGCTGCCCATTAAAATTATTTTGCGATCGCATCACATTTTTAAATATTTTGTCCAGAGCTATGAATCAATGTCTATGCATCATTAGAGTTTCGTCCCAAATAATGAGCTGCGCAGGCACCATTAATTATGCAAGTGAAGTTCCAGTAAAGATCGAACATGATGAATCTTGGTGGAGATTAAAAGGAACCTTCAATCTAGAATGCCCACTTCTTCCTTTCGGTAGAAAAAGAGAATCTATGCCACTAGATTTATGACAATTCCATGATTTAACTGTCTCATAAAGCGTCCTCCAAACAAATGCTTTACAGGTCCCTTCGTATCCATAGAAGAAAATACACCAACCTTGATCGAATGTACTGCATCCATAACTTTATCATAAACATGACGTTGATCAACACTCAAATTATAAACCAATTTACCATGTTTCTCAATTAGTGCCTCATGATCATACTCTAATTCTCCAGCAATAAATGTATTGAGATACATATTAGAATCGAAGACCTTTGGGATCGGCATCGGAGGAAAATCCTTTAAACTCTTTCTCATATTCTGCAATAAATTGTCAACTTGAAGAAAAGCAAGGTTCTGAATTTCACCATCACTCTAAATCTGAAAGAAATAAAAATTGCATTGAAAATGGAGTTAAAAATATTAGTAATAAAAATAATATAATATAACATAACTAATAATTTATAGAGGATAAGGAAAATTATCAATAATTTCTACATTTGAATTTTCTCAGCTTTTGTTAATTGCATAATGTCATCTGATAATTCTTTCAAGCATCTGTCCCACACTTTTTAGGACGTGCTAAAGACTTTGATGCAAGCACAGTTGTGAATAAATTCACATGGATTGCGTTGATCCCCAATTACTTGCTTCTGATATACTGTCAATACATTCTCTATCATCTAACAATAACCTCATAGAATAACACACATTGCCATGTGTATTGTATTGCGTGGCATTAACTTTTTTATATTATCGTGACATTAGGCTCCTCGAATTACATTTTGGAGACACCGAGTATAATAGTTATCACCTACTCTTGGTGGAATATAGTAAATTCGTGCTAATGAACACATGGTCCATGAATCATCAAATTCGATACAATAAATAATATCTTAAATATTCTTTTTCATCAGAAATTTCAGCTGAAATTATTCGATCAATAACATCAGCATTTGGGCATTTGTCTTACTTTGATAGAAAAATAAGTATGTGCGCATAAGGAATACCTCTTTTTTTGAACTCCACAATGTAAATAACTAAATAAAATCATAAAATACAAATTAATGACAAATTATAAAATAATAAATATCAATAATTTATTACTACTAGAATAAAGCGAGCAAGAATCATAAATTGCACGTGAATAAAGCGAGCAATATCCGTCCATTTGGATTGCACGTGAATGTAATAACAAATTAGAATAACATGCCAACTAGCAAACTTCCATAGAGTCATGATAATTTTGAATCATAAATTGAGCTGTGCAAGTAAATCTTGCGGGCAAGATAACGTGAGTACCAACACTTAAACCATCTGTTTCACCTCGTAATACTTCATAAACAATCCCACTGTACATCTCGCTTCATGACTTCTTGAAGTTTCTAGCGTACCAACATCTTGAAGAAACAGATATCGTATATACATAAACTATGAATTATTGTGTGAGTTGTCGACTATATTGAATAGTGGGTACCTCAATCTCTCTTTTATGCAATCGATTATAAAAAAGACTCTCTCTAACTCACATATTGTCTAACATTGGTTTTAGGTTTTCGATATTCATAAAAAGATATATCTTCCCAGTAGTTGTTTTCCCATTAGGAAATAGCAATGGATATTGTAGAGCAAAGTACAAAGGATGCAAATCGTTGATACATTTTAAATAACCAGATCTCTTTTCTACTATAATATTCCTATTACCATTTTTGAGAATCAAGATCACCAATAACTAATAAAACAAAGCTTCTCGAAGATTGTGTGTGCTTTATCCTTGCCCCTTCTCCCAAGTATAGACGCAACTTCACTTTAGCAACACTATCCCCTCCAAACATTTTGGCTATTCTAAACAACTTAACCAAATTATTTTCACTATCCGACATGCATTGTAGATCTACTACAGCTTCTGTGTGAATAGAATTTTTTTCATTGTTTGTACAATGAACAAATAATAGTAAAAGTATGTTATATGAAATATAAACATTCCAATGAAATTAAAGTGATTGGTATTAAAACTTAAATGCATACCAAATAGAATTAATTCAATTCTAAACATCGATAGAAACTAAGTATGACATGAATATTTCCAAGATTATCGTCTTTAGCAATATTTTCTTTCAAAGGCGGCCTTCCCCTTCTTGATTTCGGGACTAGTTGTTCTTTTTTCCAAATCTATTATAGTTGATGACACAATGTTCATTCCACTTGATGATGGGTTCGAACTTATATTGTTTTGCGCGGTTTCTGAGATAGTAACAAAATATATAATTTTATGAGATCAATTCAAATAAGAAAGTATTGAATCGTAATAATATTTGGTAAATAACATGTTGATAGTCAATAAAAAGTAAATATTAAATTATATTATATTGCTTATTTTTGTATAAGTGGCCAAATTATTTTTTAAAAAAACAATTAGTTTGATATTGCCGGACACGTAATAAAAATTAACAAAAAACTATCAATAAAAACAAAAATAACATAAAACTGATTATTCATATATATATATATATATATTTGTGTGTGTGTGTGTTTTCAAATGATCTTAAAATTTTATTATTAATTTTTATTATTTTTAATCTTAGTTATTGTATCATTCTTAATTATGTTAAGAAAATTCTTACATAATTAGAAAAAACTAATCTTAGGTGTCTTTATAATTTAAAAAACTAAATCTTCATTAATATTAAATATTATCTTATGAGATCAATTCAAATAAAAAAGTATTGAGTCGTAATAATATTTGATAAATAACATATTTATTGCCAGTAAAATAAATACTAAATTATATTATGTTGCTCCATTTTATATAATTTAAATTAAAAAATTGGTCAAATTATTTTTGAAAAAAGGTGAAAAATTCGATATTGTATGACTCATGATAAAAAAAATAACAAAAATAAAATTATATATATATATATATATATGTGTTTGTGTGTGTGTGTGTGTGTGTGTGTGTGTGTGTGCATGTGTGTGTGTGTGTGTGTGTGTTGTGTGTGTTCTCAAATGATATCATTATTTAAATATTAATCAGGGTATCTATGCTTAACTATGTTAAAAAAAAAAATTCAGTTGACTTTTTATTAAAAAATAAATTATCATTAATATTAATTAGGGTATCTATCATGATTATGTTAATAAAATTCCTACATAAAAAAATCCAACGTGGCTAATATTAATCATGGTATGTATACTAGTTATGTTAAAAAAAAAAATCCTACATAATAAAAAAAAAAAAAAACTAATCCAAGGTGATATTTTTTCTCTTTCTTATTCATCTTTTTTTCTCTCTAATCCTACATGTCTAATATTAATCAAGGTATCTATCCTAATTATGTTAAAAAAATATTCTACATAATTAAAAAAAGAAATTAATCCCACGTGATATTTTTTCTCTTTCAAATTCATATTTTTCTCTCTCTCCAGACCTCTCTTTATATATATATATATAGATGTAGGCCAAACTCTAAGTATACAAGGAGGAATTTTATTCCTCTATATTAATTTTGATTTTTCTGTGTTTTCTTTTGTTGATTTATTTTTATTTTTTCAAATTCTTTTCTTCTTCTTTTTTAATAAAAAAACAAACAAACACAGAGAGTTTATTAGGTTACTCTCTTATATTACAAATTAAAAATATACCAAAATATAAATATCTCTTAAATGTGACTATACTCTATTTTATCCACACAAACGATAAACTCTCATCAAAATATATAACCATAGAATCAAGAGTATAAATTATCAAGACTACCCAAAATTATATAGCGAAAAAAGAGAGGCTTAAGACTTAAAGGAGCTAACTAGAGATGATTTTATTAAAGTGAAGGTACTTTATTTTAGAAGACTTGAAATGGCTAACAAAAGTTGTTAATGATTTTAGTCACAAACCACATGCATCTAGGCCTCAACCAAGACCCAAGGCAAGTTTTAACGAACCCACACATAATAAATGAATCACTCAAATAGATATATATTCAAAATAATATATATATATATATATATATATATATATATATATATATATATATATATGTGTGTGTGTGTGTGTGTGTGTGTGTGTGTGTGTTTGTGTGTGTGTGTGTGTGAATTCATAAGTTATGTCAAGTGAATACAACAATCAAGAACTCCAATAGATCAACGAGTTTAAAGATAATTGTGATCAATCATCGACTTGACTACAAGACTCCTAAAATTCCCAATATCAAGAAAATGCAATAAACCCTGAAATGGTCCTGTGATAAAAACCATTCCACAAGATATGATGGTACATCCTCTCTTAAAATAAAGAAAGAAAGAAAAGATTTAAAGAAATAAATGTTCTAGAAATAATAAAATCCTAGGATGCAACTATATGATGAAAGATAGGTTTTTTTTTTTTTTTTTAAACTCTACTAATGCATATCGTCAAACCTCAAACTTAATCAAGATTATATGACAAACCAAGGCAAGGAGTAGAATTCTGAAAAAGAATAAAAGTTAGAAAACTTACCAAACACCTAAATTAAGAGGTTACCAGTGCTTGGTTTTTATTATCTTCACTAGTTTTTCAATAGACCATGAAAAGAACACACGTTTCTTCTTGACATCATGTAAATGAAATCACCAAGAATCATTTTGAAATTTTAAAGATTTATAATCCACCAACATGGGAATCTCAATAAAATTTGTATAAAGTTCTGACCTCCAATCCTTTGTGTCGAACCCAATATGCTTCATGATGGGCATTGTCAATCCGTCAATATAAATATCACAATTTTCTTTCATGAAAACTCTCGTTATGCTTTAAAAAAATAGACGACAAAAACTATTAATACCTCTGTTTGAGATCGCATAAACACGTCTAGTTTATGTTCAGTAACCTCATCAACATTAGAACAAGCAAAAAGCATGCTAGCTAGAAGTAGTTGCACGTACCTCAAGATATGGGTTGCATATCCATATCGCCTCCATCAATCTTGGGTCTTTCACATTGCCCGGAATCGTCAACATTCTCCAAAAGTCGGGGTCAAAATCCTCTGGTCTCTCATTGTTAATTTGTAGGTCTATGGTTTTGAAAATAAGTATCAGTAACTTGATGTTGCTTTCGGTGTTACAATCACCGAAACTAACATCAACAAGAGTTTTAATAAAAATAAGCAGCGGGAATATTAATGATAAACACAACAATTTAAATTCAGTTCACAAGTAAAAGTACTTGTGAACTTGGGTGTATAAACCCGAAAACTATATTACTTTCTTTGTTCAAGATCAACACAGAAGATATATAGTATCAAACATGTGATACTGAAATACTTGTCGCCGTGAAGGATGATCTTCTCTGTTGGTCACGCAACTTCGAAGACCTTCTTGATCTCGGACAATGGAATCAAGTAGTTAGCTTGCTTGTGTTCTACCATGGTGTTTTACATCGCCTTGCTTCTCTGAATCCGTGCGTCTCAAAAAGCATATCTTCGAGTCTTGTCCTCTCTTGTCTTAAATAGACAACCCTAGAGTCCTAAACTTGGTAAACAAGTAAAATAAATCCTAAACATAATATAGGAAACTAAATAAAGTTCTAAACACAATCTAGGAAACAAATTCTAGAGTCCTAATTTATTTTGTTCCCAAGAAAGGCAAACAACTAAAAAAGGAGTTATTGCTTAGAATAAATTCTCAACAATCTCCCTCTTTTGCCTGTCTGGACAAAATAATACGACGCAACAAAACGTTCAAACAGAAACGCTAAGACTCCCCCTGAATTATAAAGCTCCCCCTAAACAAGTGATCATTGTTAACCAAAACCAACCTAATCATCAAAACAAACATTGTTTATAGACCACAGATCAAAACAGAAAATGAGGAACTTATTAACTGCGCACCCCCTTCGAACGTCAAGGAGATGTCGAAGTTCCTTCACCCCGAGACTTCCTCTTTTTTAGCAGATTTTTCATTTTCTTACTCCTGGAATGGATCCTCTTTTTCCTCTTCTCTCTGGCTAAGTTTGCCAATGCCTCGGCAGCAATAGCATCACTTGCTTCATCCTCGCCAGCGTCGTCGTCATTTGTGCCATCTCCCCCTTTTTGTTCGGAAAGCAAAAGGGCCTCCACAAACGAACCTCTAAGTGCCTGCAGATGGGCAATCTGATTATCAATTAAAGCAATCTGGTCTAGTACAACAGGAGCTGAGAAAATTTCTATGTTGGAATTGGTGTTGGCAACTCCAGAACCGTCACCAGAACCACCACCAGCTCGAGGAGGCGCCTGCCAAAGGAGATCAACTAAGTGGGCCCCAGTCAAGTTCTGACCTATCAAGGAAAACCAGTCAGCTTCTCCAGTCATGATATCATCGTCATCAGGCCGGAAACCTTGGTTTTCCAAAAGGCTGTAGATAAGGGAAGGAAAACATAGAGAGTGATTCGTACGTATTTGTTATGAATCTGTACATACTCGTGCAAATGTTTTTGGCAAGATGGACAGGATTTCTGACTTCCACTTCCTGTTGGGAATCGTTGGTACCGTCGCGCAGCGGAAAACAAAAATTTTTAAAATAAAAGTAATTTGAATCGAATTCAAATTGACGACGGTCCAATTTTATAATCAATTGATTAAAACAATGTTTTAATTGCTTTTAATAAATAGAAACAATTTGATTTTCTCAAAATCGAACAAGCATGATACGTTTCTATTAAACATATATATATATAACAATTATATATATATATATATATATATATATATATATATATATATATATATATATATATATATATATTAATATAATTAATATATATATATATATATATATATATATATATATATAAATTATTTATTATATATATATATATATATATATATATATATATTATATACACAACATGCATCATTATGCATTATATTTATATATACATATTATATATCATATAGTATGCATGCATTAACCTACAACAGCATGCAAAATATGACATACACATCACACACATGCATATCACACAATCTGCACACACATGTACATAACAGCACACCATATACATCATATATATACAGCAACATACATTTATTATACACAGAACACATATGTATAACCTACACATCACACACATATATACGTCTCATACATATATATATATATATATGCGAGAAGCCATTTTACCTCACCGGCGAAGCGAGGCGGAACGGAGCTGCGACAGGCGGGTTCGGTGGCGAAGAACTCCGGTGAGACGACAGCGTGGCAGCGACGGGAAGTGGCCCGTCTCTTTCGGCGACGGACAGCGCGGACAGCAGCGGCAGTCCGGCACGGGGTTCGGTACGGCGACGCAAGGCGTTCGGCACGACAGCAACAGCAAGCGGGTGCGACGGAGTAGCAGTGGCGCGACGGGGTCCTGCTACGGGGCGACGGCGGTCTGGCAGGCTGTCTTCACGGCTTGGCAGTGGGCCGTGCGGCGGCGGGGCTGCGGTGAAGCGCTGGAAATCCGGCAAGGAGGCGGCCTCACAGCGGGTGGGCGTGGCGATGCATCTCTGACGACGGCGATCCTCCGATAATCGGTATCACACACCGAACGTT
>BMAC01000377.1:178279-221927 GCA_014905375.1 Phtheirospermum japonicum
TCAAGATAATCCGTTCGTGTGTGACTTAGAGAAACACATTTCTCTAAACACCCCACTATCAGCTCTGGCCAGAGACTCCGAGGATTTATCAACCATCAGAACACACAGGACATCCATGACTTATCATGCGTCCGAATCCCCTACTACCATGCACAGACTTCCCACTAGATTCCCGACTATGCGAACGTTGCCCCTTTTGATCGGTCTCCAAAGAGACACAGAGACAGGTCACAAACATAGCCTGTCCTCTAGTGAAGTCACGGTGAGGTCTGGGTCTTAAGGATTAATGTTGTACGCTATACCATAGAAATCATCTACTCGATGAGTGGGAACCACTTAGAGATTTCTAGGTGAGGGAGTTCAGTGAACTCATCTTATGAGCACCTACTTATGTATGTCGATGTCCAGACACCGTGACCGATGAGACGCGGTCCACATACACTAAGTACTAGTCTTAACGGGAAAGGCCTGTATCCTCATTATGGCGTAACCCTTTGACTAGGAACAAGTTCGACGAGTTACATTACGTGCTAGATTATCTCACGGTTCTGCTAGACCAATCCACCGTAATAAAGTAACTTCATCAGGACCATACCTATGCATCTAGCATGGGATAAAAGATATGGAATGCCAATAAGTATAAAAGATATTATTACGAATAAAAACCGATTGTGTTACAAGAGAATGGTCAGACCACAGCCACAAGTTGGCTTGTTGGTCACCTTATTCTAACACTTCCTATAGGACATGAGGGCTTCAAGCCTATGCTAAGAGAGTCTTGTCTCGATCCTTTTTCTTTCTTCTTTTGCTTTCCCTACGCTAGTTTTGTGATCGCTCTCGCTCGAGAGGAAAGTCCATTTTTCCAGAAGGTGAAGCATCTATTCCGGAAGTAGGTGAATAGTGCAGTTCAGGTTATACACTCGGATCGGTCACCTCTCAGCCCCCTCTTTTTATTATATTTTTCAGGTTTAGATTATGTCAAATTGCATTATTTTGCATTCTTTATCTTCTTGCTTAACTTTTCGACTAGTTGATCACTAATCGGTCCAAATGAGAGTAATCCTTGATTTTCTCATACAGCTAGAGCATCCGGTCGATCCGAGAGACAAAGATAGAAGAAACAACGCTCAAAAGTGGCCCAAAGGACACTTATCTGATCGGACAATGTGTATCTCCGATCGGACTGACTAATGAAGCACACACTACTGGATAAACTGGCGCACCAATCGAAGCTGCAGACAGAAGCCTTCATCCGATTGGACAATACCTACGTCCAATTGGACATGTACGTTACGCATGCAGAAGTTTTGGAAATCTTCAGTTATGAAATGGCTTGGAGCGTTTAAAAACTGAGGAGGTGGCTAGGGTTCGATATCATTCGGTAGAGGATACTTGGGAGAGGCTAAAGAACCCACCAAACACCTCAAAGGTAGAGAGATTTAACACATCTCTCATACCTCTAGCATAAACCTATACGACACGATATCACGGTTCGATTAGTCGCAGCCATCGTTCGTCGCTGGAATTCTGGGTTCGTGACAAGCCTTGGGATTCTATGCAACTCTCGGAGTGAGCTCATTCATTTTTGTCACTCGTTGAAAGTAGTTCAACGATTAGTAATCTCTAAACTGGTTCTATTATAGTTTTTGTAATTAGTTTAATTTGGGATTTGTTATGAATCAGTTGGTGAACATATTTGATAATATTTTGTTGATAGTTCGCTAAAGTATTGGTGATTGGAATTTGTAATTTTGTGTTTTTGGGTTGTTGATGTTGGATGAATAATTGCTATTGAATTATGAAAGAGTTTTGATTGGTTTAGTATATTTCTCACAGCGTTTTAGTATTTGAATTATTTTAAATTAGTGAATGAATATTGAGCATTTTTACTATTTAGTAATGATCTCGTGAGTAACGTAGTGGTAGAATCGTTGGTTTTATTGGTTATTATAAGGATTCGATTATTAGTTTGTTATTGTTTGGGCATGATTAGTAGCAAGTGTGTTCACAAGCATAAGCATGATATACAGTAGTTCGTAATTTGGTCAATTATTTTTCTTATAACTTATCGAGAGATTGACACCCTCAAGACATGAAGAGTTCGTATTTGATTTTGTTTAAGCTAAGTCATTTCGAAAACTCCAATTGATCGTGTGTTTTAGAAATAAAATTTGTGATGTTATTATAATAAACGCCATTAATCCCGATTTCCATTCCTCGAGAGATCGACCCAAGTTAACTTGCCAGTCTACAAGTGACCACGTTCTCTTGCGGGCGAACTTAAACCCCTTTCAAGCGTAAACGCGTATTGGTTAACCAGATTTTAATTTTGAAAGGAACACAAAAGTTCGGCTCAAAATTTAGCGCCGTTTCCGGGAAATGGCAAATGTGTTAATGTTGTTTATTTGTGTTAATGCTTTCGTATCGTTAGTTATATAATGTCTTTGGGTTTCCTCTCGATACGGTGATTTGTTTGTTGTTGATGCAAGGTCAACGAAGCCTTAGAGGAGAATTGATCCCATTCATCAATAGCATCGAACGAGTGACAAGACCGAGACAACTATTTCCTTCCACCGAAGGAAATCCATGTGAAGCAAATTCAAATATCATGGCGGATAATCTACCTCTTGGAGGTCGTGAAAATGGAGGAAGGGGAGGAATGAATAGTGGGCGAGGGAGAGGTCGAAACAACCAAACTCCTCCTCGTGATTATCCATACGGCGTGCCACCAATTGATGACATGCATGTGCAAGAGCAAATGAATAATAACGAGGATGAAGAACTACACAATCCACCTTTAATCCACGATGAAGAGCCAAGAGAGCCAGGCAATGCAAATAACGAGAAGCACCTACTTACCAACAACCTCCTCAATGATTCCGAAATCACGAAGAAGCTCGAGCTTACAACGCTCGAGCAAATCAGGAGTTCGAACACAACAACGGTGGTCATGGCAGGCCCCAGCCCCAAAACAACCAACGAAACCACTAAGGACTCGGAAACTTCGAGCAAGAGCGGAACCATAATCATAATAGGAGGGAGGGACGACCGTACAACGCTTGGAAAAGGGAGAATTTATGAAATGATGGATATGAGGACCACGGGAATTTCGAGGAGGAGTACGGGTACTACGAAGAGTATGGAGAGGAGAGAAATTTTGGCGCTCCTAACTTAGGAGGAAGATGAGGGCGCCGGTACCCTAAAGAACGTTGTCAAGGAGACCTCCTCTACCCAACGATTGGCCCATAAAGCAGTGCAATAGTCTTAGGCCCCGCGGCAAGAGACTATGACTTGAAAGCTGGCAGCGTGAACCAATTGCCTACTTTCCACGGCTTGCCGAATGAGGATCCTTTGAATTTCATTCGAGAATTTTACCTTGTGGTGGGTAGAATTCCAGCCCTTGGACTCCATGAAGATCAACTAAGAATGAAGTGCTTCCCTACCACCTTGAAGGATAAGGCGAAGCATTGACTTTTATCGTTGCAACCCAATTCCTTGACTAATTGGGAGATGGTGTACAAAAAGTTTGTGAGTAGGTTCTATTCAGCTCAAACGACGGCCAAACTGCGGAGAGTGATCACGAACTCTGAGCAAATGGAAGGAGAATCGTTCAATTAAGCATGGGAATGATACAAAGGACTCTTGCAGAAATGTCCACACCACAATAACAGCGCAGAGATGGTAAACAATTACTTCCATGAGGGACTATTTCCGGTTTACAAACAACAAGTGGAGGTAAAGGCTGGAGATCTTGGGGAGCTAACCGCTACGGAAGCTTGTGAACTCTTTGAACATATGATCGAAAAGTCACAACAAACGAGTTTTCGACCAAGGAAGTACAAGGTCCAAGGAACCTCTATACCTCGCAACAAACCAAGCCAAATTAAGGTGCTAACAAAACAAGTTGCACTGTTAACAATCAAAATGAAAAGGAAGGAGGAACCATCGACACCTCCATCATTGATTTGCGAAAAATGCAGAGCGGTAGGGCATGAAGCTGACACGTGTAAAGTGGTATTCGACGACGAAGAGTATGAAGAATTGAATGCCATCCAAAACTATCAACCCAATAACAAGTATGGGAAGAAATTTGTTGGACAAGAGAACTCAAACTCAAGCTACGTTCCCAATAGCTCGAATTACGTGCCAAGTTCCAAGCAATGGGATGCACGACCACCCCCGAATAAAAGTCAAGGAGAAACGAGTGGCTACAACTCGTATCAAAACAAGGGTCAAAACAACTAATCACAACACCCGCCACAACAATATCAACACATACCACATCAACAGTACCAGCAAGTACCACCAAAACAATACCAGAAAGCACCACAGCCACAATAACTGACATTCCCAAACAACTCTGGCGAAGAGTTAAGACTATGGTGTCAGCAACTAGAGCATGAAACTCTATGAAATCAGTAAAAAACAATTCGTACAATTGAATAAGTCAAGCGGACGAGGAAACAACTAGAAAATCGAGAGATGGTGATAGGTCAACTCTCGGCTTCTATGGCAAAGACAACAAGTGATCTGGGGAAGCTACCTAGACAACCCGAATAATCAATGGTGGTGCATGTGTTACGTGGAGGAAAGAAAGTTGATAACGGAATACGAGAAATCGAGGGGGAAGATTCCAAAAACGAGCCAAGTGTGGTTAGAAAAGACAAAGGATATTCTAGCTTGAATGGTGAGAAAGGAGCAGTGGGGAACATCTATAAATCACGTAACCCATATGTTCCAGGCTCGTTAATTGGAGCTTTTCATCCGAAACATGCTGAAGCAAATAAAAAGAACGCAGCCGACGATCTATCCGATCGGACTAAGCAGATGACCGATCGAACTTGAGTACAGGAGGGTCCTTCCGAACGGAATGATCCAGGGTGCGATCGGAGCAGAGAATAGGAGGCATCTTCCGATCGGAACAATCTGGAGTCCGTTCGGAGTGGAGGACAAAAGGGTTCTTCCGATCGGTCGATTAAGACTGACCGATCGGAGGAGAGGGCTGTTGAAGAAAAAGGACCACAACAAGTCATATGGGACGTCGTACCATTCCCCAATCGCCTCAAGCCATCAAGGGAGAGCAAGAAGTTCATGGAGGTCTACAACATGCAGAAAGATGTTGTAAAATTTGAAGGCCTATGGTTTTCAAAAAAGAAAGTCTAAGTTTTATGATGTTGTTAACAATGTTAAACAACACTGACTAATAACATCAACCAGAGTAAAGTAAATATATGCAGCGGAAATAAAATTTTAAGAACACGATAAAACAAATTCAGTTCACAAGTAAAAGTACTTGTGAACTTTGATGTACAAACCCGAAAACTATATTACTTTCTTGTTTTTCGATCAATACAGAAATATTAAGTAATATATGAAAACTAAAGTATCAAAACACATGATACTAAATACTTGTCGCCTAGGTTGAACAAGCACTTCTCCGTTGGTCACGCAACTTCGAATAGCTTGTCGATCTCGAACAATGGCTCCTAGTAGTCTTCGTGTTCTTTCTCTTGTTGGTGCGTCTTGCGTTGCGTCGTTCTATTCTTCTCAAAATCCCATGCGTAAAAGTCGTGTTACCAAGCTTAGTAATCCCTTGTCTTAAATAGACAATCCTAGAATTCTAAACTTGGTAAATAAGCATACAAAAATCTAGACACAATCTAGGAAAATAAAGTCCTATAAATAAACTAGGAAACACAATCTAGAGTTTCTAATTACTTTTGTGCCTAAGAAAGGCAAATAACAAAATAGGAATTATTGCTAAGAATAAATTCCTCAACAATCTCCCCCTTTTTCCTTTCTGGACAAAACATTATGACGCAAAAACCTAAAAATACTAACTCCCCCTAAGTTGGAAAACTCCCCTTAAACAAAACACCCAATGTTGTTAAAAATTCAAAAAACCATTACAAACCAACATTGTTCAAAATATCACTTAACAAAACAAAACAGGATAAAGGAACTTATTGACTTCGAACCCTCTTCGAACGAAGAGGGGATGTTGAAGTTCCTTCACCCCTATCCTTCCTCTTCTTCTTCTGCATTCTCTTCATTTTCCTCAAAGCCTTACTGCAAGAGCGAATTCGCTTCTTTCACTTTTCCTGAGCAAGACTGGCCAAGGCTTCGGCAGCAACAGCAACGTCATCAACAGCATCTTCTCTACCAACATCATCTCCATCGGCATCTTCATCAACATCTTCGTTATCCACGTCAACATCTTCTCCCCCTTTTCGACCAGAAAGCGAAAGGGCCTCCAATAGAGAGCTACGAAGAGCCTTCAGCTGAGTCATCTACAAATCAATGGAAGCCACATGTGCACGAAGAACCTGCGCAGAAATGCGGACCATGTTGGGAACGTCCTTCCCAACATCACTAGAAACAGTAGCCCGAAAAGGGGGTTGCCACGGCAGATCAATAACTCTAGCACCTGTAGTATGCTGGCCTCTTAAAGCAAATCAATCCCCCTCACCCGTGAGCACATCATCGGGACGAAGTGTCAAACCTTGGTTCTCCAGTAAGCTGACAATCAAAGAAGGAAAACACAACGAGGCCGTGGACTTCGTGGTGGCAAACTTAGACATAATATCAAAACCATGCTGGCCAAAACAAAATTTGATTCCTCTCCCAAGCCTATACAAGAACTGGTCCTGAGGCCACGTAACACACGTTGTGTTCTTGGAGGGAACCCAATTACAGATAGTAATTTTTATGCAAAATAGAATAAAGAGATGAAAGGCGAGTACTAGGGAACTGCTCAAACCACGAATTAACCAGACCACCAGACAAAAACGAAACTACCTCATTCATATCATCAACCGTCGAGTCACCCCGGTATGGCTCAGTGCCAAACAACTCATCAATCAAAGCAGGAGTGAAAGAGAACACCTTTCCACGTACATATACTTTGCCATAATTTACGGACTCCAAATCAACCATAGAGGGCAAAAGATTGGCATAAAACTCGACAACTATATCTCGTACAAAAGGCATTGCCATGGAAATGGTGGAATACATACCTTTGTGTTGAATATAGGCAGTCGGATTGTGTTTCTCAAATAACTCAATCGGGACTCGGCGCTCGACGATCATGTGGCGAGTCTGGTAAGTGGCAAATAACTCGACATCCTCGGCAGTCAAGAACTTCTCCGAAAGGGGCACCATATCCTCAAGCTCATGGGTCTGAGATGCAACACCCGTAGAGGACTCGGAGTGTGAAGGATGAGCAGGGGAACTTGCATCAGCGGCAGCGGAACTGGAGGACGAGGCAGACTTGTCCTGTAGCAATGTTGGTATTGGGGAACAAACACGGGGACAAACATCAGCCTTACACGCTGCCTTTTTCTTCTTGTTTTCCTTCTTTCAAGCAGAAAGTATATCACGTAGAGGCATATCAAATGAGGAGTCAGGGGAAAACTCAAACAACTCCGGATCAAACTCGGGTTGATCATCACGAATAGGGGATGGAGGAGAACTGACAGTCGGTGGCTTAGATGAGCTAGTCACCTCTCCGGTGATAAAATGTAAGGAGGGGATGAATACTCTGTTTCAGTAGAGCCAGGAGAAACTTTGACTTTTGCCTGACCAGATCTCTTGTCGGACAACCTCACAAACTGTTTCCGGCAAGGCTTTTTCGTCGCCGATGGACTAGGAGCTGAGGGCAACAGAGGAACAGCTCCCTCTACCAGAGCAGGGACATAATCATCGTCGGGATCAGACATGGTCACAACCTCCTCAGCAAGATTCATGTGCTCAAGCGGCACACGTCGTCTCGGCCCTGCATGGCTTTTCGGAACAGCGGGCAGTATATTTCGCAGGCGCCATGATCTTTTTAGAGTAGGGTTCCCAACCCGACCGATAGTCTCCGCAACAAAAGAAAAATTTGGGGGATTATCGACATCAATTTCATTCCCTAGTGGACCTAGGAGTAGCTGGGCTTCAGGCACGGCATCAATCGGTGATGGAACTGGCACAGCAGTGCGAGAATCGTGCGCCGGCGAGGTTGGTGGCGATGTTGTTATCGGTGGTGGGATGGAAGAGGAACCACCACCAATTTCTTCGCGTATGTCTAGGCCACCCACTCTGGGATAGGGCGCATGAACCTGTTCTCCAGAGCGGGGGAATTCTGCCGGCAATTCTGGAATAGAAGAGGGCGGCGGAGAGTTTGTCATCCTGCAAATTCTCAGAAACACAAGAGAAAACAAGAAAATCGAGATAATTGGAGAGAGGTAAGGAAACTGGAGAGTTTAATCTTTGGAAGAGTAACTGGGAAGTGATCAAATAGTAAAAAGAATCTGGGATTTATACTTTCGAAAAATGACCGTTGCCAACGAGAGAGAAAGTAAGAAAATAAAAGGTAAAAATCCTTAATTTCACCACTTGCGGAATTTTGGGCTTAAGCACAATTTTTATTTCCTTTTAACATGAAACCACTCCCCCTTAATGTAGGACACTTGATCACACCCACTAAAACCATTATCTCTTCCATTTTTTAAAAAAAAATTTGCACAACTCAAGTTACAGAATTGGCCAAAATACAAATCTGGATTTAATGAATCATCAGCCCAATAGTATCAATCTTGTGCAATGTTAATTTTCACTCACCAAATTTACCTCGTTATTGCCTGTCCAGCCATCCGATTTCAACTCCACTGAAACACTTAGTTAGCTAGATTCAAAACAAAATTAAGAGATTTCACGAAAGACAAGAACACAAGCAATAGTACGCACAGCAAGATAGCATCTTCACAAATTATGAATGTCCTACGGGATGCCTAAAATTCATGACCTAAAAGATTATACAAAAACACATTAAGATTTCAGTGACTTGATCGAATGTTGCTTTTTATTACTGATAACATTATAAACCAACATTGTCTTAAGCAAAGTCAATGGAAAATTACCCCTTAACCCAAGCTAATGACTACGTCAAGATCTCTCAAGAAGGTGAAATTTAAAGATTGGATCAAATTGTATCCAGATTTTCTTCATCCTTAAAGGGATTTTGAATTTTTTATCTCCAGCAATTGCTGTTTAACACCTCTTATTTTTTACCTAGGAGAAAACCAGTTTCTGCGGGCAAATCCCACAATCACCTAATGTAAGAGGTTGGTTCTTTTTGCCATCACTTTTATTGCAACACGGGACCTCATTGCACTTTCAATCAAACTCAATGTATTAGGAAAATGTATGAAAAGAAAGATAAAAATGCATGCAAATGTATACAGATGTTGTGACTGATGTTGATATTGGGTGTCACAACATCACAAACCAACATTGGTTCAGACAATGCACATACCGAGATCTCTTCTCAAACAAGAGAAGGTCTCAAAATCTAATGCCTTAGTGAAGATGCCAGCAAGCTGATTATCTGTTCCAATATGCTCAAGTCTAACAATCTTCCTCTCAACTAGGTCTCGAATAAAGTGGTACCTTACATCAATGTGTTTTATTCGAGAATGCTGGACTGGATTTTTCGAGATGTCAATGGCACTGGAATTGTCACATAGCACAGTGAAGATACTACTGTGCAGACCGTAGTCCTCTATCATCTGGTTCATCCATAGTAATTGTGTGCACGCACTTCCAGCTGCAATGTACTCGACTTCAGCGTCATCTAGTTGTTTGATTTGTAAACCGAGGAAGTATGAGAGGTTACCTTCAATTCTCATCTCGAATGTATCGAACATTCGAGTAACAAACTCCTTGACCATCTGCTCGTTAGTGGATCCAAAAATAATATCATCAACATAGATTTGAACGATTAATATGTGCTTATTAGATTTAAGAAGGAATAAATAAAGCAAATGTTGAGTTAGCCTTTCATACCAAGCTCTAGGAGCTTGTTTTGAACCATAAAGAGCCTTTTTTAGTTTTAAAACAAAATTTGATTTTTGAGGATCCACAAGTCTTTTAGGCTGCTCAACATACACTTCTTCATTCAAGACTCCATTTAAAAAAGCACTCTTAATGTCCATTTGATGCAATGAAATCTTCATATAACAAGCAACAGAAAGCAAAAGTCTTACCGACTCAATGCGGGGAACAGGGGGCAAATATTTCATCAAAATCAATCCCTTCAATTTGTGTATACCCTTGTGAAACAAGTCGAGTTTTGTTCCTCACAATGTTGCCAGCCTCATCAGTCTTGTTCTTGAATATCTATTTTGTTCCTGTCACGTGGGGATTTTCTGGACGTGGAACTAAATCCCAAATGTCATTTTTGGCGAATTGGTCCAGCTCCTCTTGCATCGCCCTTATCCAGAACTCATCCTTGAGTGCATCCTCCACACGCTTGGGCTCTGTTTTAGAAAGGTACAAAGACTCACAAATCTTAGAATAATTAGTAGACAGACATACGTACCACCATTTCCTTAAAATTTATCTGTCGCCTTCTTGTGCTCCTTTCATCTAAATCTCCGATAATATGGCCCATGGGGTGGTTTTTCTGGATTCTGGATGGAATATCCCTCTAATGAAGATCAATGGGATCAGCTGGATCTTCTTCTTCTGAATCAGAATCTGATTCTGCGGCGGCTTGGCTTGATGTTGGTTCTGATGTTCGTATCCCAGTATCAACATTGGTATCAACATCACTCAACTCTCTAGTTTCAGGACCTGCATCTCTGTTGTCAATACCTGCACTATCATCTGAAGTAGGAGTGACATTTACTTGAGGATTTTGATCATACACCAGATCATTATCCTCTGTAGGTTTGGCTCCACTCGTTAGATCATCGAACTTGACATTTACTGACTCAAACATGCTTCGAGTTCTAAGGTTAAACAACCTATATGCATGACTATTTTGAGAATAACCCATGAAAATGCACTTATCACTCTTTGAGTCCAGCTTAGCTAGGTGATTTCTATCGTTGAGCTCATAGCAAATACATCCAAACACATGAAAATAGCTCAAGTTCAGTTTTTTACCCATCAACAACTCATATGGAGTAGCACATGACCCTGGTATAAAATAAGCCATATTTGTAATATGACATGCAGTGTTAATTGCTTCAGCCCAAAAATGTTTTGCTATGCTATTTGAAATGAGCATAGTTCTAGTCATTTCAGCAAGAGTCCTATTTTTGCGTTCGGCTATGCCATTTTGTTGTGGAGTAATAGGTGAAGAAAGTTCATGACTTATCCCCTCCGTAGTGCAGTATTTAGAGAAAGATGCATTTTAAAACTCTTTACCGTGATCAGTTCTAATCCTAACAATGTTCACATTGAACCTTACACATAGCTTCTTTGCAAGTTTTTTGAAAGCCTCAAAAGTTTCATATTTTTCTTTTAGAAATTCTACCCAAGTGAACCTAGAAAAATCGTCGACAATAACTAAAACATACCTCTTACCACCAAGGCTCTTGACCTCAAGTGGACCCATGAGATCCATATGAAGGAGTTCAAAGCAAGAAGATGTAGTGAGACTTTGCTGGACTGGATGTGGTACTCTGACCTGCTTTCCTTTCTGGCACGCCTCACAAACAGGAATGATCTTGTTGTTTAGATTAGGAAGCCTAGTCACTGCTTCTTCTTTGGCCAACCTGTTCATCATCTTGTAGTTGACATGCCCCAGTTTATGATGCCACACCTCAGCATCACTTAGTTGAGATAACTTGCAAAAATCATCACTGTTGATTTGATAACAATTATCTGAAGTCCTCTGTCCGATAAGGATACATGGACCATTTTCCTCATAGACTTCACACTTCTCACGGTTAAATTTGACACTAAAGCCTCCGTCGCATAGTTGACTTTGGCTGATCAAATTTGCAGTAAGTCCTTCTACCAACAACACATTTCCCAAAGTTACGACACCCTGAATATGGAGAGTTCCTTGGCCGACAATTTGGCCATTTGCACCTCCACCGTACTTTACCTTTCCACCTCTAAATCTGACAATGTTGGAAAGAAGCTCCTATGACCCAGTCATATGCTTGGAGCATCCACTATCAAAATACCAGGCTCCAGGAACGTGGGACTTCGGGGAGGTATGGATCAGATTGCACTTGACGTTGTTTTTCTTGACCCACACTTGTTTGAACCTGGTATTGGTATTGATGTTGGTATGATAGGAACCAACATTGGATTTAGCAGCCGCATTAGTTCTCTGAAAGTGTCTTCTCTCACCAATGATTTTCCAGCAGAAAGGCCGAATGTGTCCGGGCTCGCCACAATGATGGCACACGAATTGTCTTCTTCTCTTCTTGTGCCTCTTAGGTGATTTCTGCTCTTGACTTGAGGAATGTTACGGCTGATTCGATTTATATCCAATTCCATGTCGAGGTTTCTGGGAAACTCATCTCTATGATTTCATCAAGCTTCGCCTTGCCTTTGTTCAGTTTTGATATGGTTCCTTGGACCTTTGTCAACTCGGTTTTCATCTTTTTTAATTTAGCATCCTTCTTGGTAAGAGATGTTTCCAGACGGACAGTTATGTCAAGCTGATCATCCTTTTCTTTGGTCAGTTTTTCTACTTCTTTCATGAGATCCTTGACCTTGAGTACTTGTTTTCCCCAGCCGACAAACAGTTGCTGGTGCTCAACACTTAGCAGCTCGTATTCCTTATGGTAATCAGTAGTTTCAGCATTCAAGCACACGATTTTGGTTTCAAGGATATCAACATGGACGTCGTCGTCACACACAACATGGGTAAATAAGGATGGAACAGATTCAGTTGACTCGGAATCATTGACATCCTCAGTGAAGTCAGTAGCAACCATGCTTTTCTTCCTAAGGTTATTAGGATATTCATTCTTGTAGTGTCCCCAACCTTTACGTTCATGACTCGGTAGTAGCTTGAATCTACATAACTACACAAGGTATTGATGCATTTGGAATTCCAGTTTGCAGCAGCTGCTTCCTTAGGAGTCCAATCTACTTCTTTTTGGGGAAGGTATCGCCTTCACCATTAATAAAACGTGGCTTTTCCCATCCAAGGAGGACAGTTTTCCAAATACGTTCGTCGATGCTTTTTAAGTGCCAATGCATCCTTTGTTTCCAGAGGGAATAATTCTCCCCGTTGAGGGTCGGTGGCTTTGGGTTGCTTTGAGCATCCATAGCACCTAAAGAATAAGGATCAGTACTTAAAAGGTTAAGTATCCCGCTCTAGATGCCAATTGTAAAATTTGAAGGCCTATGGTTTTGAAAAAAAAAGTCTCAGTTTTATGATGTTGTTAACAATGTTAAACAACACTGACTAACAACATCAACTAGAGTAAAATAAATATATGCAGCGGAGATAAAGTTTTAAAAATACGATAAAACAAATTCAATTCACAAGTAAAAGTACTTGTGAACTTGGGTGTACAAACCCGAAAACTATATTACTTTCTTGTTTTTCGATCAATACAGAAATATTAAGTAATATATGTAAACTAAAGTATCAAAACACATGATACTAAATACTTGTCGCTTTGGTTGAACAAGCTCTTCTCCGTTGGTCACGCAACTTCGAATAGTTTGTCGATCTCGAACAATGGCTCCAAGTAGTCTTCGTGTTCTTTCTCTTGCTGGTGCGTCTTGCGTTGCGTCGTTCTATTCTTCTCAAAATCCCATGCGTAAAAGTCGTGTTACCAAGCTTAGTAATCCCTTGACTTAAATAGACAATCCTAGAATTCTAAACTTTGTAAATAAGCATACTAAAATCTAGACACAATCTACGAAAATAAAGTCCTATAAATAAACTAGGAAGCACAATCTAGAGTTCCTAATTACTTTTGTGCCTAATAAAGGCAAATAGAAAAATAGGAATTATTGCCAAGAATAAATTCCTCAACATATGTGAACGTGAACCTCCCACTATTCGACGTGATTAAAGCAATATCGGCCTACGTCAAGTTTTTCCAAGAACATGCGGCAAAGGAAAGAAAGATAGAAGGAAATGAACGAGTGATATGTCCAATGAAGTGAGCAAAATATGCCATCAAACGTTGCCACCAAAGTCAAAAGACCCAGGGATCTTCTGCATTACGATAACCCTTGGAGATGGGCAAAAACCACGTGGAATGATCGACCTAGGGGCAGGGATCAATTTGATGCCCTACGCCCTGTACAAATAATTCAACCTTAGAAGAATGAAGCCAATGAGTTTACAACTTCAATTGGTGGATCGTTCATTAAGATGTCATTTGGGAGTGGTCCAGGACGTTCTAATAGAGGTCGGATCATTGGTAGTCCCTGTGGACTTTGTCATATTGGATGTTGGGGAAGTGGATGAGTCCATCAAAGAGCATACCATCCTCTTGGGTCGACCTTTCATGGAAACATTACACACTTTAATCGATGTTGGAAGGGGAAAAACGACACTCTCCGTATTTGGTGAACCAGTGATGTTCTCGCTCAAAGATATTCAGAAAATTCCATCACCCATGATTGGTCCTGATTGTTCATACCTCGACTCAGTGGATCAGTGCGTGAGCAAATTATTTGGTGTTGTACTAATAGAGAACTATGACGTCGAGGATTACGAGTTCGATTCAAACGTGGAGGGGGTGGTCACCGTTTCTGAAACTAAGGAGAAGCCCATGATCGAAACACCTATTGGACACACATTGGAGCCCAAGATGGATCTGAAACCACTTCCGAGCCATCTCAAATATGTGTTTCTCGATTCCAACGAGAGAAGACCCGTAATCATCTTCGTGGAGTTGGCTGAGCATGAAGAGAGATAACTAATCGAGGTTCTCAAGAAATACAAGCAAGCAATAGGATGGAGTATCGGTGATTAGGGGGATAAGTCCGGTCACGTGCATGCACCGGATCGATCTAGAAGAAGTAGTAAAGTCGGTACGAGAAGGGCAGAGACGTTTGAACCCTACGCTGAAGGAGGTAGTCAAGAAGTAGACTTTCAAGTTAATCGACGAAGGAATAATATATCCCGTTTTCGACAGCGAGTGGGTTAGCCCGTACATGTTGTTCCAAAGAAGGGAGTCATCACGAGCTTGGAAAATGAAAAAGGAGAAATCGTCCCGACACGCTTAACCACCGGGTGGCGCATGTGCATTGACTACTGGAAGCTCAATGCGGCGACGAGGAAAGCTCACTTTCCACTCCCATTCATGGACCGATTTCTCGACAAACTGGCAGGGCATGAGTATTATTGCTTTCTGGATGGCCTCTCCGGGTATTACCAAATCGCGAAAGCTCTGGAGGATCAAAATAAAACATCATTCACGTGCCCCTTTGGCATGTTTGCTTACCGGAGAATGCCCTTTGGTCTCTGCAACGCCCCAACAACCTTCCAGAGATGTATGATCTCCATTCTCACCGAGTTCATCGACGATTTTCTCAAAGTCTTCATGGATGACTTCTCGGTACTTGGCTCTTCCTTTTTCTCATTGTTTGAATAGTCTAACAAAATTACTTGAGCGATGTGTTGAGTTTTATCTGACCTTGAGCTGGGAAAAGTCTAATTTTATGGTGAAAAGTGGAATTGTGTTGGGTCATGTGGTGTCGAGTAAAGGGTTAGAAGTCGATAAGGCTAAAATAGATGTTATTGAAACTATTCCACCCCCTAAAGATGTCAAAGGAGTTAGAAGTTTTTTGGGACATGCGGGATTTTATAGACGTTTCATAAAAGACTTTTCAAAAATTTGTCTCCCGTTGTGTAAATTGCTTGGAAAAGATGTGCCTTTTGAGTTTGATGGTGAGTGTCCTAGCGCCTTTAACATTTTGAAAGAAAATTTGACACAGGCACCAGTTGTCGTTGCACCTGATTGGTCTCTTCCTTTTTAAATAATGTGTGACGCATCAAACGAAGCAGTAGGAGCGGTCTTAGGACAAGGAGTGGATAAAATGCTTAGGGTCATTTACTATGCAAGCTATATGTTGAATAGTGCCCAAGGTAATTATACCACTACAGAACATGAACTATTTGCAGTTGTGTTTTCATTAGATAAGTTCAGTTCTTATATTATTAGTTCTAAGGTGATTGTGCAGACTGATCATGCAGCCCTTCGGCATTTATTTACTAAAATCCAAAGTAAACCAAGATCGATTCGTTGGATTCTTATTTTGCAAGAATTTGATGTTTAAATCAAGGATCGAAAAGGATGTGAAAATGTGGTTGCTGATCATCTGTCCCGTATGTTAATAGAGGGAAAGTCTAAAAAATTGATTTTGTAGATGATGTTTTTCCATATGAGAGTGCAAATGCCATTGACAACGTTAATGAGCCTTGGTATGCCGATTTTGTAAATTACCTTGTTTGCAAGATTCTTCCTAATCACCTTTCTTCGCAAGAAAGAAAGAGATTTTTGTTTAAATGCAGGAGTTTCTTTTGGGATGATCCTTACTTATACAAGCAATGCAATGATGGAATATTTCAAAGATGGATACCAGGCGAGGATAAAATTGGTGTGTTAAAGTTTTACCATGATGAGGGAGGACATTTCGGGAGCCAGAAGACACCCTTCAAGGTCCTACAAGTCGGATTCTATTGGCCCTCACTATTCTCCGACGCACACCAATACTGCAAAACGTGCAATAGATGCCAACGTTCGGGAATGATAAGGAAAAAGGACGAGATGCCCTTGGTACCCAACCAAGTAATCGAGATATTCAATGTATGGGGCATCAATTTCATGGGTCCTTTCCAGAAGAGTGAAGAGTACGAGTACATACTCGTAGGAGTCGGTTATGTTTCAAAATGGGTGGAGGCAATCCCCACACGGAAGGCTAATTTCGAAATTGTTCTCAAGTTCATTCAAGAGAACATTTTCAGCTAGTTCGGAGTACCGAGAGCAATCATCAGCGATGGGGGTAGCCATTTCTACAACCGAGCTTTTAATCGACTGATGAGTAAGTATGGGGTGCATCACAAGGTGGCCTCTCCTTACCACCCACAAACTTCAGGGCAAGTGGAGATGAGAAACCGGTAAATCAAGGCCATTCTAGAGAAGACATTAAAACCAAATCGTAAAGACTGGGCGATAAAACTGATTAATGTATTATGTGAATACCGTACAACCTACAAGACAGTGTTGGGCATGAGCCCATTTCAGTTGGTTTATGGAAAAGCTTGTCACCTTCCCGTCGAGTTAGAGCATCGAGCAGAATGGGCAATTCGTACGTTGAATCTTTATTTGAACGAAGCAGGGGGTATAGAAAGCTGGAATTGAGTGAGCGTGAGGATATTAGAAATAATTCATACGAAATGGCATGGGCGAGCAAACGGATAATGAAAGAAACGCATGACAAAAATCTCATCCATAAAAAATTGGAGATAGGTAAGTTAACCCTGCTCTTTAATTCTCATTTCAAACTCTTTCCAGGGAAGTTGAGATCAAAGTGGAGCGGCCCCTTTTTTATCAGTGATATCAATGAGTTTGGGTCCGTAACCTTACTTGATGAGAAGAGTAATTCTACTTTACAAGTCAAT
Source organism: Phtheirospermum japonicum (assembly GCA_014905375.1). Taxonomy (NCBI): domain Eukaryota; kingdom Viridiplantae; phylum Streptophyta; class Magnoliopsida; order Lamiales; family Orobanchaceae; genus Phtheirospermum; species Phtheirospermum japonicum. The sequence continues at coordinate 195,660 of BMAC01000377.1, forward strand.
GGCCACCGAGTGAAGTTGTATCACGGGGGCCCGATTCTCAGAAAGACCATGAAGTAGTGATACTCGATGATCCCCCTCCAGAAACTTGAAGCACAAATGAGGTACCATCAAGCATAAGACGTTAAACGCTGCATTTCTTGGGGGCTAACCCAAGTTCTTCTTTTCTCTTTTCCTTTTTCTTCAACCTCTAATATTTGTGTATATATATATATATATCCTTCTGTTTAACACGTTTGGCGGGTGCAATTACGAGTGCAGCAACAAGGAACGAGTTTCCCAGGACTGACCGATCGGAGACCTACATGTAATCGGTCAGAATACTCAGATAAACTGTCCGATCAGAAGAGTCAACGTGACCGGTCGGATGGTAGGTGCGGGAGAGTTATTTTGGAAAGGATATTGTCATGCAGAAATAGGTGATTGGGTAAGGATTTCCGAAGATTTTCGCTGAGGTAAGGGGAGCCTTATTTCGGGGAATCAATTTTGTGAAAAGTAAGTGTATATTTTCTTTCCCTCATCTTGATTTATTTCGATTCTGAAAATCTCTTTTCCTCCACTCTCAACCCCTATATAAACCCACACTCAAGGCTTAAACCTCCACACCAGTTCCTCTTCTAATCTCTCACATTCTCGAGACTTAACATCATCCAACGAGAACCATGAACCATCATAACAACATTGGTTATGGGTGGGTGACCCGAAAGAAGTACGAGGACACCATTGAGAAGTTGGAAGGTGAATTGGAGGAGTATCGTCAAAAGATCCACCAAATGCAAACCGATCTCCACGACTTTCTCATCGAGGAGGTCGCTCTAACAAAAAATATTGAGTGCCTTCACGACATTCTGAATGATGCGGATGCCGAGATCGTGCGGCTGAAAGATAAGATTATCGATCTCGAGGAGCAGGTGGAAGACCTTTATGAACTGGCGTTTGGACATATACCATCTCCTAAGTAGTTCACCAGGCCACCGATTGAGATTGAATAATGTTGCTGCTCTATGTGGGATGTTATTATGATCAATTGCGTATTATGTGGATAATGAGCATTATTGCTCAAGAATTAAAATAAATAACTTTTGGGTGTGGAATAACTCGTTCGTGCTTAATGATCGTTTGCGAATTTTTGCAGGTTGCCATATATATATAATAATAATAATAATAATAATAATATATAGTTTAAAAAACATATAAAAAGGGCGAGAACAGTACAAACCGATCGGACAAGCACATTTTTCGATCGCTCAATACCTACTGGACCCCAGTCCGATCGGACAAGCACTCACACCAATCGGACGATACTTACTGGACGATATTCCGATCGGACGACGCGCAGGTTTATAAAATGGCAGACCCCCCATTTGTGATTTTTTACCCTAAACAACTCAAAACTTCTCCTGCAGGTGCAAAATTATGAAAATCACTTCTCTAAACCTTCCCCAACTACAGAGTACACTTATCAATGCGTCCGATCAGAGACAAAACACAAGCAACTTCATCCGTTTGACGAATTCGGGGAATTAAGCACAACTCATTCAAATTCTTCCAAGCTTCACAACTAACTACAACGCGTCAATTCCCAAGGTATAATGGCTGAAACTCTAGATTCTTGAACGTTGTGGGCATTGATTTGCAGGTTTTGTGATAATTGGTGGTTGGTTGTAAGAATTGAGCTTAAGTTGGTTGAGGTTTTGAGACGCACAGAAGGTGTTCGACAAAATTCTTGTGAGAATTTTTGTAGCATTTTCGTGAAACTTTTGCATCCATTATGGCATCCGGCTCCCGTACAAAGCGTGGGAGCAAATCGAGCAGGGGACCGAGCAACACCCGGGGTGGGTTAGATCCTTTTGACCACAAGAACGATCGCGAGGTTACGCTCTACAAGTCCCTAATTACGCGGGACGTCTATCATCCCCGATTCATCGGCATCCACTTTTGGGAGGAGAAAGTTAACATCGGTGTTAAGACATTGGAGAAATTCATACGAGGTATCACGACCCTCGACCTAATGAAGTGGGCCAATGTGAATCAGCCCGGGTATCGGACTCTTATGCTCGAGTTCTTCATGACACTCAAAGCACTCGCCGATGGGTCCTTCGAGTGTCGTATCCGCAACCGAACGCTCCACACCGACAGGGATGACCTCGATGTCATCTTTGGGATCGATAGAGAAAGGGAGGCAAAGGAAACCTTCCAACTCGATGACTATGACAAGAAGACGTGGTGGACCAAACTTTCTGGATCCCCACCGGAGCCCGGGTGCCATTTTGATTCGACATCCTTGAAGTCAAACACCGTCTATCTAACTTACAAGTTTTTCATGCAAGTATACTTGGGTAAAGAAGACTCCATAAGAATATCTTCCTCCGAATTGAAGGCAGTGTGGATCGCGTAACACCGAGGCAACGCAAATATCTATCCACTTTTGATCGCTGCAATCGAAAACGTTCAACAAGTGAGGGAGAAGAAAACGGCAAAGCTCACCTTGGGAGCCTTTATCACCGAGCTTGCACGACACCACGGATGTGACAATGGTAGTTGAGAGTCGGATGGTTAGTGGCCAAAACATAGCTATTCTGACGTTCATGTTGACTTCGGAGAGGAAGATAGCTAAAGAAATCGAGGACACCGACAACGAGATGACGACATGGATGGTGAGGGGGAGAATAACGACGAGAATTCGGAAGCCAACGAGGAGGACAACGCAAACAATGATGATGGAGAAAATGAGAACATCGGTTCTCAGACTTACGAAGATGACTGATTTGTACGTTTTTGTTACGAATCTGTACATAATTGAGTCTTATTTTAGTCTTTTTATTTTCTTTTTCGGTTTAAGAATGAGTTGAATTGCATCATTATACGTTTTTCATCTCTTTACTTAATTTTTTGACCTATTGATCAATAATTGGTCCAAACGAGAATAATTCTGTGATTTTCTCATACAGCTAGAGTGACCGGTGGATTCAAAGCACGAAGATTGAAGGAGAGACACTCACAAGTAGCCCAAAAGGACACACACCGATCGGACAGCTCATGTATACTGATCGGTGCAACTGTTAACATGCACACCGACCGGGAAGCTGCCACACCGAGTAGACCCGGGTACAGTAGCTTTCGTCCGATCGGACAAGGCGTATGACCGGTCGGACAAGAGCGTTATGAATGCAGATTTTTGGGAATTTTCAGTTACGAAACGGATGAGAATATGTTTAAAATGGCAGAGGCGGCTAGGGTTGGAGATATTCAGTCCCGGAGGCTGGAAGAGAGGAGTAAATACACAAAGAACACTCAAAGGTTGAGATATTTGACACATCTCTCATACCTCTAGATAAATTTGTGCAATGCCGTATCAAGGTTCGATTCGCAGCAATTCCCGTTCGTGGCTAAAGTGCTGGGTTCGTGACAAGCCCGAGGACTCTACGCCATTTAATTCGGAGTAATTTGTGGATCGTCATCATCACTCGTTAAATCTAGTTCGACGACTAGTAACTTCTGAACTCGTATTCTTAATCATTCTTAGAATAGTTTGGTTTGAATTTGATCATGAACAATTGATGATTTGATTAGATAATGTTTTGTTAGATAGATGTTCAAGTGTTGGTGATTTGGAATAAGAACTTTGAGTGTTTGAGAATCATGTTATTATATTTTATATTGTTAGAACTACGGTGAACGATTACTTTGGATATTCTGAGTATTAGCTTATTGAAGGGTGAATTTTATGTAATTACGTTTGTTATCCGTTAGTGTTGTTCTATATGTTGAATCATTTAGGATTGTTATAGCTGAAATATTTTCATGTTTATGGTGGTTTGTCTATTTAGGAAAAGCTCTTGCTAGGTTAAACACCTTGAAAGGGTTTAAGTGCGCCAAATTTTGAGCCGAACTTTTGTGTTCCTTTCAAAATTAAATTCCGGTTAAACAGTGCGCGTCTACTTTTGAAAGGGTTTAAGTTCGCCCGCAAGAGAACGGGGTCACTTGTAGACTGGCAAGTTAACTCGAGTCGATCTCTCGAGAAAGACTAATCGGAAGTTATTTTTATGTTTGTTTTACGAATGAGAAAATAACAAAAATGTTATACTAAACACGCGGACAAAGGGTTTTTTGTTTTGTGAATTTTAATATCAAGAACGAAGATTTATACTACTAGTGATTTAAAAACTAATCTTGCAAAGAGGGCGTCAATCTCTATGCAAGAACTTTAATAAAGTTTATAAAGATTTAACAACGAACTTCAACTTTTAAAGGATTAATAAAATGAGGGTCTAGGGCCTTGGAATCATCTCCACGACCACTTAGGCATTTCGTCGAACACTTAGTCTACGAGTTGGGGTTGTCAATCCCAACGTATAGATTAAACGCCCGATAATTCCAATTGATGGTTCTAAGCGATTCCCGACACTAGACCCGTAAGTTCTAATTAACAACCATCGACAAATCCAATATCACAAGCCCAAAACAAGAATTAATCATGATTGAACAAGAAAATAGAGAACAAATAAAGTCCATCAACAATTAAAATAGAATCGAACACAAGAGTATCATCAACAAGTTCAATATGATAAAATGAAACTTAATCAACGTCAAAGCATAACAATCCAACAAGAAACTCATGATCAAAAACATTCAAACATTCAACCATACAATTAAAGTAGAGTTTAGAGTGTACGAAATTGAAATGTTTGCGAGAACTATCTCCAGCTATTCCGGAGGGATTATCGTCTACGATTGGAGTCTTGGAAGCTGTCACGGACTCCCGAGAAGCTACGATTGCCGTGGTAACTACTGAATCTACGCTACTGCAATTGGTTGTCGTGGGGTTTTGAGGCGACGGATCGGAGTTGTCAGTTCCGAGCGTGTCCTCATGAGAGGTCTTCGTCCTTCTATCCGGGTAGGTTCTGATTTTTAAAAGAGAGATAAAACGATTCAAGAACGCTCATGGGTTGTCAAGAGGTTCGAGAATGTCTTCCCGTCTCGGTTTGTCACGAACCGGACGGGGGATTATTCATCTATGGATGGTGTTTGGAAGGTGTTTTTCAGTTCCCTGAATGTGGCTGAGTTCTTGGCCTTTTGTAGCCATCAAATATCCCTTCCTTAACTGAAAATATCCACAAAATTCGAGTTTGTAACGCTTACATCCGATCGGATAGTCTCCTAGTCCGATCGGAGGGATTTTTCTGCCAGAATTTCTAACACTGGGTTCTGACACTGGGTAACCCAGTGTGGATGACAGACCCAGTGTCAGCTGTAATATACCAAATCAGGGCCCAATTTCTTTGAAACTCCACTCGCGGGCCCACATTCATCCACCTTAACACCGAAAAACTTCAAAATACCTAAAATAAAGATAAAATGTGGTAAAATAAGCTGGAGATACATAAATACAAAAATATACTCAATCAATCCAGCTTATACCCAAAATTAGCAACAAATATAACTAAAACACTAGTCAAATATACCAAAAATCATGACAAATACGTGAGAGTCAATGACGATCATGGGGAGGGTGTGTACTACTCGGTCGGGCAATTGCAGTAGCAGGAGGACTTCCAGGCGCGCATGATGGACCAAATGAGGTTGTTGGGGCTTAATCAAGAAGAGCACTCGCAAAACACTCGACATGACACCTTGGTAGAACGAGAGGAGTCTCGATAGGAAGCGAGGTATTTTCGGAGCACATTAACGATGTTGGGCACCAACTTGGCCGAAACGAATCAGAATCTTGCCCGGTTGACCAGCAACGTCGAGGGAAATCACGAATACCTTGTCACGATTGACGAGCGCCTTTCCCGCCTTGAGCAATGCTACCCACCTTCACCTCTGGATAACATGGACCAGTACGCGAGCCCATGCCTCAACTGTATCACCACTCTATCCACCTTTTATTCACTTTCTAAAATAATTGCTATTTATTCAGATTTATTAGATGTATTAATATTCTGTTCATGTTGGGATGACTACTGTTAACTATTGGTTTCTTCATTTGCATGCTATGGATCTGTGAACTTATTGAGCTCCCAATATTCATGTTAGCATTCTAGCAACCAGGAGTTTGCTTATTCTTTCTAAAAGGGGAAGGACTGTGTCATCCGATCAGAGATACAGCGTTGACCGATCGAAAGGACCCTACTGTACTGCAGTCCGATCGAAGGAAATCAGTGACCGATCGGACAATGCACAATTGTCCGGTCTCCGGGATTTAGAGTCCCATGCATGTCTAATTCAAACCATTTTGGGTAACGTAGTCATATTTTTGTAACAAAGTGCTAGTCAACCAAGTAATTACGTCAACTTTTGTTGAATATATGCCCACGCTGAATTGTGTTTGTACTGGCGCGCCTGGCAAAATCATGTATTATGTGATTTTTCGTGGATTCTTTTGAGCTTGTTTAGTGTAGAATTTTCAAAAACTTACTTGTATATATTTATTTAAAACAACATTTAGTCGTTTACAATTTCGAGAAGCTTTAAAAACTAGGTCACCTTATTTTCAAAAGTTTGAATAAAACCCTTGTAAGAAGCCTTGTGTGTTAATCAACATTTCATGCTGTGATTCGATAAGTGTTTTGAGAAGTCTCTAAATCGCATGTGTACACTGGGTTCTGTAAATGACGATAGGTGCATAAAAAACTTGTTTCCGACCTTATTCATAAATAAAAACCACTATAAATTCCTAATGAGCCCCTTTGAGCCCTTATTTCGTATCGTTGTTATCCACGAGCATTATTGTACACTACTACAGAAACCCCCCAACTGCATCGGTTGTTTTTGCTAATAGGCATCGGTTCTACAACTGATGTCTATTAGACCGATGCCAAAAACTAGGACTTTAGACATCAGTTCTACAACCGATGCTAATAACTAATATAAGCATGGGTTGTTTGACCAAAACCGATGCCTAATCTACACATTAGGCATCGGTTTTGGTCAAACAATCGATGTCTAATATATAGATATAGACATCAGTTTTGTCAGATAACCGATGCTAATAACTGACATAAGCATCGGTTGTTTGACCAAAACCGATGCCTAATCTATACATTAGGCATCAGTTCTGATCAAACAACCGATGCTTAATGTATAGATATAGACATCAATTTTGTCAGACAACCGATGCTAATAACTGATATAAGCATCGGTTGATTGATTAAACTGATGCCTAATCTATACATTAGGCATCAGTTTTGGTCAAACAACCGATGCATAATGTATAGATATAGACCTCGGTTTTGTCAAACAACAAATGCCAAATATCTATACATTAGGCATCAGTTCCCGCAGTATATGGGGCCTCATGATCCTGAAACCTATCTACAAAAATGAAATTCTTCATCTCTAATATATTTCCCAAAGCAGGTAATCTATGAACAAGAATAGCATTATGAGTAGCCATGAAATGAACTAGACAATACAACCACACAATTTCATTATAATTATCATTAAAAAATCTTCAAAATAACAAAGTAAAGGAAACTTTAATTTTCCCAATGAATTCACACAAACCTTCAAATTAAATAGAATTCCAGATCAAACCCAAAATATCAAAATAATGAACAAATTGACTATATGAATATGGTATCCTGACAACCATCCTATTAGCCAGCCATGTCCATTCCTGATCTGGGTCGACGAAACCATGAGCAAGAAACTGCTTAGCTTCGTCATCTATGGAACACCTAAAAAACTGGAACACCTCAAAAAAAAGAGAAAAAAGAATCCTAAAAAAAAAACAAAGATATCTAACTGTGTTAAAACACACATAGTTGAAGTTCCTCGACATGAGAACCTTGCATAAGAACACTAGACTTGCACTTCAAATATCGCATATTTGCCTCAAAAACTAACTAGTGACAGCACTTCAATGCCCTGTCCAAAACAAATTTTCTTTCTGGCACAGGTTCATCTGAAACAAAAGAGATAAACAAAAAATATAAATAAATATAAATAATCATTATAACACTATGCATGATTAGAAAACACTGCCTTAATATGACAATTGATAAGAATTTTGTACCCCTTTCGAGTTGAATGACTTGCTTTCCCTAACAGGGTTAAATGGAGAAGGAAAATAGAAAAGCACAAGAAAATGCAGATTTTTTTGAAGTAATGATAACTATCATAAGATTGTGTTTTTATTCTTAATATATGCAGAAGGCCATAAGACAAAGCATTCCCCATTCTGGAGAAATATGTTTCAACTTGTGGCACTGTTATCGGCAACTTATTACAATGAACGGATTAAACATACCCCCAAAGAATCACGATAAAGCACGAAATGTATTACTCATTAAAAATCTCTTCAAATTACTCATTAAAAATCTCCACCGATCTTCAGTGAAGTGTCGCTTCCGTCAATTAAAATAGAGAAAAATAAATTTATACCTCCTAGGCCAAGATTCAGCAAACTGTGTATGTAGGGAGGATAAGAATATAAAGATCGTATGTGTGTCGAGAGAGAGAGAGAACTCGGGAGGAGTAAGACTGGATGGAGATGGTTGAACCGTAGATGGGGAGAAAGAAAGATGAATAAAATCGATCTGCTCCTTTTAATTAATTAAGTTCAGGCCAGTTTTGTAGAACAAATGCTATGGTATTTCGACAAGCGAAGAAATTTTAATTTAACATATGCATCGGTTCTAAATTAACAACCGATGCTCATATTTAATTATAAGCATCGGTTGTGTTGACTAACCGATGCCTATGTATTTTAATGAAAATTTAAAATTTATTATTATTATAGGCATCGGTTGTATCTAAACAACCGATGCACATAAGTTTTCTCGGATTATTATAGGCATCGGTTGTTTGGTAAAACCGATGCATATAACTTTTATTTATTACAAAAAAAAAAAAACCGCGCGACCATAAGCATCGGTTTCTACTTAACAACCGATGCCTATAACTTTTTTTAATATAAAAAAGACCCCGCGCGACATTAGGCATCAGTTGTTTACTACAACCGATGCCTATATCCTTGTTCCAATGGCGTTTTTTTGTAGTAGTGGTAGCTCTTATTTAATTTAAGTTTGTGAGATGAGAGATTTTTATTTATCATTGGTTTATCGCGATATGACGATTACAAGGTGGGAATTATTGGATATATAAAAAAAAGAAAAAAAATGGATAAAGAAATAAAAGTTAAAAAAAATGGAAATTAAGGGTGCTTAAGTTCACGAGAGCATCTAGATGTTAAAAATAAAACCTATTTATGAAGGCAAATATTCGAGTTTAGGGGCTAGAAATAGCCTTAGCTATAAAAGGCTAAGAATTATGGTAAACGGTTGTTTGGGAAGAATGAGGAGCAAATTATGCTCTATGCTTAAAATTCTAGATCGTGTGAGTTATTGATTGCGTGGTTCGCAAGTTAGCCACACATCTTTATATATGACATACCTTACCAAAGAGCCTACATTACAACCCTAGAAAGTCCTGATCCGATTCTTGATTAAATGTGCACACTTATGCGATGTACGAGTCTTTTATTTTCACGAGTCGTTTAATGCATGATTATGATGATCCAAGCGTATACACTTATCTTTTGTAAAACACGAGTGAATGAGTGCACCATGATAAATTTCCCTTTTGTGAGGATGCATTCTTTCGATTTCAAGGTGAAACAGTAATACGAGTTAGCCTTATGGTTTTCGGCTAAAGTGTTTATAATTGCAAAACTAAAATTATATGCTCTAACTATTTTCACTTCTCTTGATTTTGATTATTTCATTTATTCGAGGACAAACAAACCAATTAAGCATGGGATGGTTGATTCGTACGTATTTATTACAAATCTGTACATAATCGAGTCATGTTTGAGTCCTTTTATTATCTTTTTCGGGTTAAGATTAGGTTAAATTGCATTATTTTGCATTCTTTACCTTATTTCTTAACTTTTCGACTTGTTGATCACTAATCAGTCCAAATGAGAGTAATTCTTAATTTTCTAATACACCTAGAGCGTCCGGTCGATCCGAGAGACAAAAATAGAAGAAGAAACACTCAAAAGTGGCCCAAAGGACACTTATCCGATCGGACAATGTGTATCTCCGATCGGACTGACTGATGAAGCACACACCGACTGGGCAAACTGGCGCACCGATCGAAGCTGCGGACAGAAGCCATCGTCCGATCGGACAATACCTACGTCCGATCGGACATGTACATTACGCATGCAGAATTTTGGAAATCTTCAGTTACGAAACGACTTGGAGTGTTTAAAAACTGAGGAGGAGGCTAGGGTTCGATATCATTCGGCAGAGGAGACTTGGGAGAGGCTAGAGAACCAACCAAACACCTCAAAGATAGAGAGATTTGACACATCTCTCATACCTTTAGCATAGACCCATACGGCACGATATCACGGTTTGATTAGCGTAGCCATCGTTCGTCGCTGGAATTCTGGGTTCGTGACAAGCCTTGGGATTCTACGCAACTCTCAGAGTCAGCTCATTAATTTTCTTCGCTCATTGAAATTAGTTCAACGATTAGTAATCTCTAAAATCGTTCTATTATAGTTTTCGTAATTAGTTTAATTTGGGATTTGTTATGAATCAGTTGGTGAACATATTGGATAGTACTTTGTTGATAGTTCGCTAAAGTATTGGTGATTGGAATTCGTACTTTTGTGTTTTTGGGTTGTTGATGTCGGATGAATAATTGCTATTTAATTATGAAAGAGTTGTGATTGGTTTAGTTATATTTCTCACAGCGTTTTAGCATTTGAATTGTTTTAAATTAGTAATTGACACCCTCGAGACATGAAGAGTTCGTATTTGATTTTGTTTAATCTAAGTCATTTCCAAAACTCCAATTGATCGTGTGTTTTAGAAATAGAATTCGTGATATTAGTGTAATAAACGTCCTTAGTCCCGATTTCCATTTCTCTAGAGATCGACCCGAGTTAACTTGTCAGTCTACAAGTGACCCCGTTCTCTTGCGGGCAAACTTAAAACCCTTTCAAGCATAGACGCGTATTGTTTAATCGGATTTTAATTTGAAAGGAACAAAAAAGTTGGGCTCAAATAGGATGTAGCCTTTGTCGTCACAAACCTAGTGATGGCCTCAAAAACATGTTGGCCAAAGTTGAACTTTATACCGCGACCAAGTTTGTACCAAAACACCGCCTGAGCACGAGTGACCACCATTGCATTCTTGGTAGGGACTCAGTTGAAAACACTTACCTTATGTAGAACCGAATAGAGAGAGGAAAGACGTGTGCAGGGCAATTGCTCACGCCACTTCTTCATTATCCCACAAGATAAAAACTCGATGACCTCGTCTATGTCATCCACAGTGGAGTCACTGTGATAAGATTCAGTTCCAAACAGTTCATTCACCAAGTGAGGAGTAAAAGAATACACCTTCCCACGCACATACACCTTCCCATAGTTCAAGGACTTGGGATTCACAACAGAGGGCAACAGATTCGCATAGAATTCAAGAATGACATCATGCACAAATGGCATAGAAGTTGTAACTGTTGAATACATACCTCGATGCTTGAAGAAAGCAATCAGGTTCTGCTTCCCAAAAATCTCAATTGGGACTCGACGATCAGCAATTAAACCACGAGAGTGATACCCATCAAATAACTCTTCTGCCTCCAAAGTCTGAGATTTCCGGGACACAGCCACCATGTCCTCGATCTCAACGCCAAGGACCTCATCCTCTTCAAGATCATTGAATAAGGTGTCAGATGAGGGGGATGCACTGACAGGGGAAGTAGAACCATCAAAACTGGAGTTAGAAGAAGAAGCATGGTCATTAGTAGGGGATATTAGTTTTGGTGACACAACATCAGAACCAACATCGGTGTGCGGAGGAGGATCAGATGGAGAATGAATCGGAGACACAACTGGAGAGCTTGCAGCAGCTTTGTTCTTTCGCTTTTCCCATTTTATGGCAGCTAAGTAACTGCCAAGAGGGAATGCATCATCGAAGTCAGGAGAGTATTCGAAGAGTTCAGGCTCAGACATCGGTTGAGCCGCTGGAGTCGAAGGAGGATCATTAACAACATATTTGGAGGAACTCTGAGCCTCTCCAGTGAAGAAGTCAAGTATCTCATATGAGGGAGAAGAATACTCAGTTTTAGTAGAACCGGGCAAAACTTTGAGTGTCGCCGGGGGATTTTTCTTGTCAGCCAGCTTGACAGTTTGCTTCTGGTGTGGTGTCGCCGACTTTGACAGTCTTGGAGTGGAAGATGGTTTCGGAGCGGCAACAGGGGATGGAGGCACATAATCATCATCATCAGAGTCAGTAATGGATGTGACCTCCTCTGCCAAATTATAATGCTCAAGTGGCACACGACGACATGGGCATGCTTGACTCTTTGGAACAGCCGCAGAAATTGTGCTCGGAGGTATGTTGCGCAAGCTCCTTGATCTCTTCAGTGTAAGATTTACAACTCGACCAAAGGTGGTAGCGATGAACGGAAAATTGGGCAGATTATCAACGTCTATCTCGTTTCCTTGCTGTCCTGGAAACACCTATATTTTGGGAACAGCGTCGACAGGTGTCGGAGCAGAAATAGTGTCCTAAACATCAAGCGGCGGCAAAGTGGTAGCAGATGTTGTAATCGGTGATGGGTTCTGAGGAATACCACCACCTACCTCTTCAAGAATGTCCAGTCCACCGAATTTTGGTAAATTCATAAGGACCTGCTCCCCGGAACGGAGCACGCCTCCCGGTAACTCGGGAACACTTGATGAAGAAGGACTCGACATCCTGTAATTTTCAATAAAACACGAGAATAAACATAAAACCATGAGAGAAGGGGAAGTTTTGGAGAGTCAGAGAGTTTAATTGCAGAAATGTTATGGAAAAGTGGGGCGAACGGTAAGAAATCTGAGTATTTATGCACGCCAAAAAGTGACCCTTGCCTATGAGAGAGAAAGGTAAGAAAAATAAAAAGAAACAACCCTTATTTACCCAGCAGCGGATTTTAAGCCCAAAAATATTCTCTTTCCTTCAAAACACAAACACATACTCCCCCTTAATCTAGGACACATGATCCCAATCCACTTAACCACTCTCTCATTAATTTTGAAATCAAAATCACACGACTCTACTACAAAATCAACCAAAAATAGAGCTGGATTAATTAAACCATCACCACAGTAGAATTAATCTTTTGCAAGATGAAATTTCACTCACCAAATTAATCCATTTATTACCTATCCAACCATCCGAGTATAACACCACTGAAACACTTGGTTAGCAAGATTCAAAACAAAATTAAGAGAATTCAGGTAAGACACAAGCACAAGCAACAGAACGCAAAGCAAAAAGGCATCTTGTCAAAGTATGAATGTCCTAATTGATGCCTAAAAAGCATGACCTAAAAAGGTTAAAAATACAAATTATGGTTTTAGTGACTTGATCAGTGTTGTTTTCATAACTGATGACATTATAACCAACATTATTTTAGGTGAAGTCAATGAAAACAGACCCCTTAAAACAAGTTAATAACTACGTCAAAATCTCTCAATGAGGTGAGATTTAAAGATCGGATCCTTTTGTAATCCAGATTTTCTTTATCTTTTTATAGATTTGAAGAGAAATAGCTTATCTTCAGCAATTGCTGTTAACACCTCTTGTTTTTGGACCTAGGAGAAAACCAGTTTTTGCAGGAAAATTCCACAATCACCTAATTGAAGAGGTTAGCCTTTTTGTCACCACTTTTATTACAACACATTACCTTATTGCACTTTCAACCAGACTCAATGCATTCAGATTATGTATATAAAAGAAAATAAAAAAATGCATGCATAAATATACAGATTTTATGACTGATGACAGGTTTGGTGCCATAACATCAAAACTAACATCGACTTAAACAATGCACATACCGAGATCTCTTCTCAAACGAGAGAAGGTCTCTAAATCTAATGCCTTTGTGAAGATGTCAGCAAGCTGATTGTTTGTTCCTATATGTTCAAGGCTTACTATCTTCCTCTCAACCAAGTCTCGAATAAAGTGGTATCTTATGTCAATGTGTTTGATTCGAGAATGCTAGACTGGGATATCAATGGCACTGGAATTATCACAGAGCACAACCAGTATTCTACTATATAGACCGTAGTCCTCTATCATTTGGTTCATCCACAACAATTGGGTATAAGCACTTCCAGCTGCAATATAATCGGCTTCAGCTGTAGAAAGAGAAATACAATTTTGTTTTTTTCTATATCATGATATTAGATTATTAGCCAAGAAAAAACAACCCCCTGTAGTACTCTTTCTATCCACAACACCCCCAGCCCAGTCCGAATTAGTATAACCCACAAGTTTAGTGCCGGTTTCTTTAGAATACAAAACACCTAATTCAGTTGTACCAGCTATATATCTAATGATTCGTTTAACACCTTTTAGGTGTGACTCTTTAGGATTTGACCGATATCTAGCACATAGACACACATTATACATGATATCAAGCCGACTAGCTGTTAAGTATAAAAGACTTCATATCATGCTTCTTTACATGGTGTTATCAACACCATTACCAACATCATCTCTTGACAGTTTCGTGGTTTTGCCTAACGGTGTTTTCTTATGTGTTTCATTCTCTAACCCAAATCTTCTAACAAGATTCTTAGCATATTTGGTCTGAGAGAAAAACATAGCATCATCCAATTGTTTAATTTGCAAACCAAGAAAGTAAGAGAGATTACCTTCCATGCTCATCTCAGATGTGTCAGACATTTGAATTATGAATTCTTTAACTATCTGCTCATTAGTAGATCCAAAAATAATATCATCTACATAAATTTGGACAATCAAGATGTGCTTATTTGATCTAAGAAAAAAATAAGGTTTTGTCAACTTCCCCTCATCTAAATTTAAAAAGAGCAAGTGTTGGGTCAATCTTTCATACCAAGCTATTTGAGCTTTTTTTAAACCATATAAAGCTTTTTTCAATTTTCAAACAAAGTTTGGTTTGTTGGGATCTACAAACCCTTTAGTTTGCTTTACAAACACTTCTTCACTTAAAACTCCATTAATAAAAGCAATCTTTATGTCCATTTGATGCAGACATATTTTCATATGACATGCAACAGCAAGTAAAAGTCTTACAGATTCAATGTGAGCAACAGGGGCAAAAGTTTCATCAAAATCGATACCTTCAATTTGAGTATACCCTTGTGCAACCAAACGAGCCTTGTTCCTAAAAATGTTGCTTGCGTCATCTGTTTTGTTCTTGAAGATCCACTTTGCTCCTGTTACAAGTGAGTTTTCTGGACGAGGAACTAGATCCCAAACATCGTTCTAGGTAAACTGATCCAACTCCTCTTGCATTGCCTTTACCCAGAATTCATCCTTAAGAGCATCCTCCACACGCTTGGGCTCTTTTTTGGAAAGATACAATGACTCTCGAATTTTAGAATAGTTAGTAGATAAACAAACATACCTAATCATTTCTTTGAAGTTTATCTGATGCTTTCTTGTGCTTCTTTCATCGAGATCTCCAATTATTTGGCCCGTGGGATGGTTTCTCTGAATTCTTGATGGTATATTCCTCTGATGTAAGTCAATGGGATCAGTTGGGTCTTCCTCATCTGGATCAGAATCTGATTCTGGAGCAGCTTGAGTAGATGTTGGGTTTGATGTTACGTTCTCAGAACCATCACCGAAACCAACATCACTAGTTTCTCTAGTTTCAACATCTGCATCTTCAATTTCAACACCTAAACTTTCATCTAACCAACCGTGACATTATCTTGAGGATTTTGATCATAGACCATGTCATTATCCTTAGTAGGTTTAACACCACTCATCAAATCATCGAACTTGACATTGACTGACTCAAACATGCTACGTGTCCTGATATTAAACAACCTATATGCATGACTGTTTTGGGAATATCCCATGAAGATGTATTTATCACTATTTGAATGCAGTTTTGCAAGATGATTTCTATCATTGAGCACATAGCAAATACATTCAAAGACATGAAAGTAACTCTAGTTCGGTTTTTTACCCATTAGCAATTCATAGGGAGTGACACAAGACCCTAGTCTAAAGTATACCCTATTTATTATATGACATGCAGTACTCATAACTTCAGCCCAAAAACGTTTCACAATGCCATTTGAAATGAGCATAGTCCTAGTCATCTCAATAAGAGACCTATTTGTACGTTCAACTATGACATTTTGTTGGGGAGTGATTAGTGATGAAAACTCATGACTTATACATATTTTGAACAGTAGTTTGAAAAAGATGCATTCTCAAATTCTTTTCCATGATCAGTCATAATCCTACCAATATTCACACCAAATCTCACACATAACATCTTTGCAAGTTTTTTAAATGCTTCGAAAGCCTCAGATTTTTCTTTCAAAAAATCCTCCCAAGTAAAGCGGGAAAAAACATCTACAATCACAAGAACATACCTTTTACCATCAAGTCTATCGACTTCAAGTGGTCCCATAAGGTCCATATTTAAGAGTTTGAAACAATATGAGGTAGTGAGACTTTGTACTGTTGGATATGGCACCCTGACTTGCTTCCCTTTCTGGCATGGCTCGTAAACAGGGATGATCTTGGTGTTGAGCTTAGGAAGCCCATTCACGGCTTCCTTTTTGACTAACCTGTCCAGCATCTTGTATTTGACATTCCCGAGTTTTTGATGCCACACCTCAGCATCACTCAATTGAGACAGCTTGCAAAAAACATCGCAATTGATTTGGTAGAAGTTATCAGAAGTCCTCTGACCAGTGAGGATACATGTTCCATTCTTCTCATAGACTACGCATTTTTCCCAATTGAACTTAACACTGAAACCACCATCGCAGAGTTGGCTTATGCTTATAAAGTTTGCAGTAAGACCTTCTACTAACAAAACATTCTCCAGCTTTACAATACCAGGAACATGAAGTGTTCCTTAGCCAATGACCTGGCCATTTGCACCTCCACCATATTTTACCTTTCCTCCTTCAAATCTTACAATGTTGGAAAGTAGGTCTTCTGATCCGGTCATGTGCTTGGAGCAGCCACTGTCGAAGTACCAGGCTCCTGGGACGTGGGATTTCAGGGATGTATAGATTATATTGCATTTGATCCCATTCTTTTTGACCTAGACCTGTTTGAACCTGGTATTGGTTTTGGTGTTAGTAACATGTAAACCATCATGGGACTCAGAAGATACCCTTGTCCTCTGAAAATGCATTTTCTTGCCGACAATCTTCCAGCAGAAAGGTCGAATGTGGCCTTTTTCACCACATTGATGACACACATACTGTCTCCTTCTCTTCTTGTGGCGTTTAGTCGATTTCTGTTCTTGGTTTGATGCTGGTGTCGGATGATTTGTTTTGTACCCAATTCCATGTTTCGAGGTTTCTGGGAAACTCATATCCAGGATTTCATCGAGTTTTGCCTTGCCCTTGTTGAGTTTTGTGATGGTTCCTTGAACCTTCTTCAACTCAGTTTTCACTCATTCTAGTTCAGCATCCTTTTTGGTGAGTGACAACTCCAATCGGACAATTATATCAAGTTGATCATCCTTTTCCTTGGCCATCTTGTCCACCTCCATCATAAGACCTTTGACGCTGAGTACCTGTTTTCCCCAACTAACAAATAACTGCTTATGTTCAATGCTCAGCTTCTCGTATTCATCAACCTCTGGATTCAAGCACACGATTTTGGTTTCGGTGTTACCAACATGGATGTTGTCACCCCACACAATATTAGCGAATAAGGCTGGAACAAGTTCAGGCGAGTCAGAATCATTGTCATCATCAGTGTACTCAGTAGCAATCATTCTCTTCTTCCTAAGAGTGTTCGCACATTCATTTTTATAGTGTCCCCAACCTTTGCATTAATGACATTGAACTTCACTGAGTGGCTTTAGGGAGCTGGATGCATTGGATACAGAAGGCGCAGACTGGGATCTGGAGAGAGTGCGCCCAGAAAACTTTGGTGTAGGCACCTATGGCTTGATCTTTGTACATGATCCTCCAATGTTGTTTTTCTTCTTTAAGAATTTATTAAAGTGTTGAGTTACATAGGATACTTCTTCTTCCTCAAGAGTGGTAGTTACTATCTTTTTCAGAAACACTTTCAAATCAAAATCCTCATCATCTTCATCATTGTTATCGGAGTTAACATCGGAGGAGAGAGCAACATTCTTCTCTTTTGAGTTGGAACCAATATATTCCATCTCAAATGTCTTGAGTGAGCCAACTAAAGCATTGAAATATAGGTCATCAGTGTCCTTGGATCCTTCTATGGCAACCACCTTAATACTGAATTTCTTTGAGATGGATCTGAGTATTTTTCCCACAAGACGTGAGTTTGTTACTTGGTCACCAAACTCTCCACACTCGTTTTCAATATCTGAGAGTCTCATGGCGTAGTCCATGATGGACTCCTTTTCATCCATCATCATTGCCTCGAAGGTAGATGTCAGCATTCTTAGTCTTGATCTCTTCACGCTCTGGGTTCCTTCACATACCCTTTGAAATGTGTCCCATGCATCCTTTGCTGATTCAAACTTCTTGATAACTTTGTAGTTACTTGAGTCAACATACCCACAGAGGGTGTTGATGCACTTGGAATTCCAGTTTGAAGCGGCTACTTCATCAGCAGTCCAATCTATTTATTTTTTAACGATGGTGTCACCCTCACCATCAGTAACACGTGGTTTTTCTCATCCAACCAGAATATTTCTCCGCGCACGTTCGTCGATATTCTTTATATACCACCGCATCCTCTGTTTCTAGAGAGAGTAGTTCTCTCCATTGAGGATCGAAGGCCTTGGATTACCTTGAACATCTATAGCACCTAAACAAATAAGGATCAGTACTTAGTAAGTTAAGTAACCCGCTCTAGATGCCAATTGTTAATTTGTAGGTCTATGGTTTCGAAAATAAGTATCAGTAAATTGATGTTGCTTTCGGTGTTACAATCACCGATACTAACATCAACCAGAGTTTTAATAAAAATAAGCAGCGGAAATATTAATGATAAACACAGCAATTTAATTTCAGTTCACAAGTAAAAGTACTTGTGAACTTGGGTGTACAAACCCAAAAACTATATTACTTTTATTGCTCAAGATCAATACAAAAGATATAAAGTAATATATGAAAACTATAGTATCAAACATGTGATACTAAAATACTTGTCTCTGTGAAGAATGATCTTCTCCGTTGGTCACGCAACTTCAAAGACCTTCTTGATCTTGGACAATGGCTTCAAGTAGTTAGCTTGCTTGTGTTCTACCTCGGTGTTTTGCGTCGCCTTGCTTCTTTAAATCTGTGCGTCTGAAAAATCATATCTTCAAGTCTTGTCCTCTCTTGTCTTAAATAGACAATCCTAAAGTCCTAAACTTGGTAAACAAGTAAAACAAATTCTAAACATGATCTAGGAAACTAAGTAAATTCCTAGACACAATCTAGGAAACAAAATCTAGAGTCCTAGTTTATTTTGTGCCCAAGAAAGGCAAACAACTAAAAAAGAAATTATTGCCAAGAAAAAATTCTCAACACTCATATTCTTCTACCTCTGTAAATACTTCTAGAATCTTAAAGACTAAAGTCTCTATCTCACTCTATGAAAGGTAATATGGATTATCACCCAGTTGGAAATTTATCATGTACACCTTGCTTATGTCTTCTCCAAAGAATTTAATGGTTCTCAAAAACTCCATAGTTGGGCTTTCGAACGTATCACTCTTCTTAAAGAAACATTTCAATCCAAATTCTTCAAATGCGCATTCAACCTCGACGTGAGATCCTAAATACTCAAGTATCTATTTGTATGCAAAATACATTGCTATTATCTTCCTCCTTGATAGAATTTGATTACGATCTATATGACATGACCCCCAGATTTTGAAATTAAACTGGTCTTGTTTTATAATTTTTCTTCCTTTCTTTGTGTTCACCATGATTCCTACAGATTAAACCTCAATAAAATGCATCCCCAAACAATAGGAATAATACATATGAATACAACATCTAGGATAAAATCATGTGATCATTACAAATCCAAACAAATATTTATGCATAAATGGTTATAAATAAATCTTTAATGAAAAATCATAAGATAAATTAAATCAACAACCCCAAGAACACTTCTAATAATCTCCAAATAATCAAGGATGTTCTAAAAAAGTAATTCAAATAACAAACATAAATATGGAATCCTTAAATTCAAACTCTAGTTTTTGAAAATTTGCAAGCTTTTCTTTTCCCCCAAACCTGAATCCTTGAAAAATATGATTTTTAGATGAATGAAAAGTCTTTGGTATGTAATAAAAAAAAAGGCAAAAGCATGTATTTATATGTATGTGGAACATTTTATGGGTCAATGTATGAAAGTTCTAAAGAAAATAGGACTCATTAAGAAAACTGCAACTTCCTAAATTAAAACTACTCGTCACTCGACTTACAAGTTCGGGTTCCAAGTTAGGTTCGCTCCCAAGATTTCTGAAAATTTAATATACCCAACTTACAAGTTGGGTGACATCTAGGGTCTTAACTCGGGTACACAAACTGAGGTTAACCTCGACTTGTTACCCCACTTACAAGTCGGGTGCTAACTCGGGTTCAAGCACTATTCTTTTTCAACTTAGAACGAAACTAAAAATATAATAGTAAAAGAAATATTTTTATTGGGTTTCCCCACATCCTATTACAACAAGCCCTAAATGTAATGTCTTCAGCCAGACGCCTCTTTAGTTTTAAGGTGCGTCTGTCTCTATGTGCTTTTTGAACATGCCCTTATTGTCATTTTCGTTGCTGCTACTACATTCATAACAAATAAAATCATCATCAGTACTATTAAAAGAGTCATACAAAAGTGCAAGGCGAATAAGTTTATTGAAATAATGAAGTATAAGAACACTCTTTTCAATGTCGATTGATGCACGTGGGTTATATAGGAATAATATTTCTAGAATAAGTGGTACGTAAAATCTACCAGATAATTGAATGATCCAATATTGATGATAACATTCTCCGTAATTCGTTTTGGAAAAATCATCATTTGATCTGCTAACATCAGTATCATGTTCGTCATATTCATAATTATGAGGCCCAATTTCTGAAATGTTGTAAATGACATAACATTCACACTTGCTTTCAAATCACAAAGAACTTGTCTCATACAAAATTCTTCAATATTGCACAAAATAAATAACCAACGGGATCCTTCTTATCTTCAGGGAGTTTAGGATGGATAAAAACATTACAAGTCTCGTCATTATGTCATTTATCAACCCTCTTGGGCTATCCATGTATCTATGGCATACCACCACTTATAATGATAGCATTGCATTGCTATTTTGGTATCATCTTTTTATCACTAAAAAATTTACTCTTCTCTCCAGTTTCGCTCATCGTCCTTGCCAATTGACCAACTTGTGTATCAAAGTTTTTTAATGTTCTCCCATCGTCTTGGTCAATACTGTCATTTCATTAACAACTGCATCTAATTTTGCCTTGTTCTTCAAGAACTGTTAAGATTGTTCTATCAAAAAAGCATTAAACCTCCTTCTAACAATTGTTTATTCTCTTCCACTATCTCACCATTTACTACCTTGAAATCCGGAAGAGGTTGAAGTATTTTTGTCGTATTACTATATGAAAAGCTGCCATTATTTCAATAAAAAGGATATAATATAACCTTGTTATTATTATAGCCACCCAATATATTTTACATCTTAATGGGTCTAGCAGATAATCCTCATTCTTTAGTGGCTCTCCCGCAGTTTTCTATTGTAATTGAGTTGTTAACATTGCCAATTGAATGGAAATTTACTTGAGAGAATACACTTACTTTACCTTGGCTACTCTTTCCATATTTGACCTTTCAGAGGCCCATTTAATGATTTCCCGTTGCCATATCTTCAATGAGAGCAAAAACATCTCTCGTACTCTTTGTTAACAATGATCCTCTGCCCACCGCATCGATCAAAGCTCGAGTTTGACTCCTCAACCTATGATAAAAGAGAAATTTATTGTGTCTCTAAAAAGTCATGTTCGTGACACCTTCGAATCAGTTCTCAAAATCTGGCCTAAGTCTCATACAATGCTCCAAACTCTCTTACGTAAATCTCGTAATCTCACTTGTTAAGTGCATTATTTTGTCACTGGGAGAGATTTAGCAGGAAATTTATCCGTTATCCATCAATTTTAACCAGTATCTCACCTTGTCCCGAAAAAAAAACGTGATTTCCAAAACTTCAAGATAAATAACAATAAGTAGTTTTAAGATTATGTTGAGAGCCTATTTTTTAAAAGGCTTGTTCTACAAAAATTTTAGGTTATTGGGTTAAGGTGAAGCGTAAAAAGCTTCAAAAGATCTAATTAAGGGTAGTTGTGGTATTCTTGTGCATTAGTGATCACTATAGTCACTTTTATTCAAATATTCTATACCTAACCAAAGAGGCTAGATTAAAACCTTAATATAAGTCCTATTTGATCCTTGTCATTTCATACACATGAAGAAGTGGAGTGATAAATAATTTGTAATTTTATGTTAGAGTGCATGTATTTATTTTATATCGAGCGTATATACGTCCTAATCAAATACTTGTGTGATGAGCAAAACACTTACTATCATTGATTTTTGAAAACAAGAGTTAAAGCTATTAAAGGTGTTTTGACCAAGTTTTTGATGTTGCGTTTATATTTTGAAAAATGATACGTTTGAAGAAAAATACATCATCACCATTTTCCTTGTCCATACTCATATTTATTTCTTCTTCTTTTTTCTGTATTTTGTTTCTCCAAGGATGAGTAAACCCTTATGTTTGGGGGAGTTTGACAAACACGGTTTTTAAGCATATTTTGGAACTTATTTAATTAGGTTTCAACTTGTGATTGTGCTTATATAATGTCATTTCATATTATTTGGGTCTTATTATGTGTTTGGTATTTTATTTTTGTTTTTGTTTGTTTTTGTTATTTTTGTAGGATTTCGGAGTTTATTTGGTCTTAAAGATGATAAGAATAAAGATGTGGACCAGAGTTAAGGAAGAATGGAGGCCGAGAGCCCACTATCGACCTGAGCATCGATCGATAGTGTGGTCGCTACAGGAGGCCGGTTTTCATGATAAGTGTTATCGACCAAGCTATCGGTCGATAACGAATCGAGAATGTTACAAAACATTACAATCTTGATATTTAAGGTTGAGAATTGAATTTGGCTATAAAAGGGTGGCAGGAAGAGGTCTAGATACATCAAGCTTGGAGGAGAAAACATAATATTATCATATTATCATCCACCACAGTTTAGTTTTGGTATTCTTTTGAAGAGTTATAGAGTTGAGAATTAAAAAAATAAAAAAGGAATCAAGGATCAACATTAACCATTTTGGTTATTTCTATCCTTATTTTTATTATGTCTATTACAAAAAAGGCGTGCCTATATAAAGACGATGACTTGCTCATAACTCAATCATGAATTTAGAGAGAAATGATCAAGCTTTGAAAGTTGCTAATTTATTTGAACTGCAATTTTCGGTCAAAAGGCAGATCCGACTCTGAATGTTGTTCGCATCTACGATAACATCATGTAGTTGAATTGTTTTTTCTTCCAGCTTTTGTTTTCTTTAATATCCAATCTTGTGATTGTTAATTTTAATTTTGAAAGAGCCCGTTTTGATTTCGATCTTATTTACTCTTTAGGAGATTTTTTTTTTTATATATTTACTTAGTATATTATAAATCTTTGTAATCATCGAAAAGCAAATTTCAAATAGGAAAGTTTTTTGCCCTTTTGGCTCGACTATAAGAATATTTATTATTATCGTCAAAGATTAATTATTATTTCCCGCTGCTCATCTACACTACAAACACGTGTTTTATTGTTTTTATTATAAATTTAAGGCTTGCAGTTCTATCATGCTTACTTATTTTTTCATTTCGCAAATTTTGTAAATGGGAGAAAATAGTGATAGAATTAGGTTTTAAAGGAGAATAAAAAATTCGGGTATGTGAAGGAATATGATAGTGCAATGATGTTAATTTATTATTAAAAAAATAATAAAATAAAGATTGGTTACAATTATTTAAGTGGGAGTCTGTGAAAATAGTAAAGATTTATTAGAAAATGAATAACGAATGATGATAGGATAGTTTTTTATTTGAGATTGAAATAATTGGTGCAAGAAAAAAAAGTAAAAATGAGTTGAAATATAAATTTTAAAATATTTTCTAGAAAATATAAAAAAATTTAAAATAAAAATTCTCAAACCAAAATGTAGGGAATCGCAGCCTAAGTGGATGAACTACTACATAAAATTATGGATGTCAAATTTAAGAGTAATCTGATATAAGTTTAAGAGTTTTTATAATACACAGTGATATAGGAGTTGTTTGGTTGGGTGGATAAAAGGAGTTAATAGTTTATTCCACCCCAGTCAGTTTTTTAATACTGCTTGAGGTTACTAATCGGCTACTTATGGCTGATTAGGCTTAAAAAAGTCCATTTTGAAAAAAATTACAAAATCAAAACTTTTTCTAATCAACTTATAGTTGATTGAAGAAAGATTCTTTTTTATTTTTTTAATAAAAATACTCCTTTTTATCATTTCCTTTGTAATTTTTTTCAATATACTATGTATTATTTTACATATATACAGAGTTATTATTTTTAGATATAAATAATTTTTTTATTATTATAATTATTTTGATATCATTGTTTATTTTTTTTAAATAATCCAGGAAATCTTTATTTTATTATTATAATAAATATATTTATTATTATTTTATATTTTTTTGCTTTTATATATATTATTTTTACATCCCAATCATATATATTAGTAAATTAGTTTTCAATTAGTTATTTTAATTATCTAATTTAAAATTGGAAACGTTGTGAGAAACCAAAAGGAAAAAGACGGCTGCCTCTTTATCCGCACTTCGTTGCGGGTCAAATTTATTAAAAAATATTTAGGTTGAGTTTTATTTATTTGTAATGAAAGGAAAAAAAATAAATTATATAAAAATAAGATTACATTGTAACATTTAATCAATTAACACATGAATAATATAAAATACAAAAATTTGTGTTAGACAACCGAACGGGGTACATTTCATTAAGCAACTCCCAAAAAGTAGGTTTAAGTGTTTCTTTTTAATTTTTGGGTTACTTTTAATTTAGTTTAATCTCTCTACTTTAGGGTTTTTTTAATTTTATTTTATTTTTTTGAGGTCTACTTAATTTTTTTAGTATTTTTGTAATTTTAAAAATAAATTTTAAGGAGTCCGACTAATACTTAGAGTGCCAATTTGCTTAATATACAAATATAAAGTGCATACACTTTGAAAAATTAGTTCTAATTCAAATATGTTTGTCTATTAAGGATACTTAGTAGTGCAACTTGATATTATGTAATAATCTATATATGATGTATATTTATTTTATATATAATATATCCGAAATTTTAATTTAATGTATCCATGTATTCAGATTCACTGAACATGGTTCGTGATATAACAATTGTATGTTCTATCTAGTGAAAATAAAAGAAAAAAAATACTATTTTCCTTAACTCTCTAAATTTTCCTATATTGTATAGGTAGATTGAATATATTAAATTATGTGTCTTTAAATAATTAATTTTTATAAAATATAATTTTTCTTTACGTAATATGCATTTATTAATAATAGTCATTCATATTATAAACATTTCAAAATTATTAGATTAGCATGAAATAATTATTTTTTATACAATATAATATTCCCTTTCTCATACAATTATTTATTAATACTAATTCATCTCAATATTTGAGTCATATTCTTTTACTTGAAAATATATTAAGAAAATTAAGAACTTTCGTTTAAATAAAAATTATATGGTAATTTTTATGACTGCCACCTAAGGACGAAAATCTAAAATAAGAATTTAAAATATGAAAGGGGAAAACAAAAGGAAAGATAAATGAGTTTCGTTCTTAGAACAAAAAGTTATTGATGACGAAGTTTAATTGTTTATGGAGAGAAAAAAAAATTACAAAGAAAGAAAAAAAAATACATTTATTAAATGATAAAATTATTATTTTTAATAAGTTGATAATAAAAATATCATAATTCAAAATGTATTTGAATGAGAAAATAAAATTACACTAATTGATTATATTTTTAAATTTCAATTTTTTTAGTTAAATAATTATTTGATCTTTAAAATATTATTTATATATAAATTTGTTAAAAATAAAACCCAAAATAAATAAATAAAATAAAGAAAAGAAAAAACAAACAAAACAAATCAAAAGAAAAAATAAAGAAATAGAAACAAAAAAAAGTTTCACTGGAAAG
>BMAC01000377.1:229205-254205 GCA_014905375.1 Phtheirospermum japonicum
TGAAAGTCAGTGTTACTATAATTAGAACAAATAGTTCTTGGTACACTTTAAAATTAATTTCATGACTCGTGGTAAAAAAAAAACTTAAAAATTCTTAATTGTAAAAATCAGTATACAATTAATGTTCTAATTTGTGTGTAAAAATTATTTATTGTGAAAATAGAACAAATAATGTTAGGACTTGTATGTACCATTTTCAATATTATTCTTTTGGTATTTTTAATGAATATTACTCTTTTTTAAATCCCACATAATATGAGGGTGTTAAACTAGTTATATATAATTAAAAATCTAAAATAGAAAATTAATTACTAAATCTAAAATTTTGAACCTTATAATAGAGAATTAAACAATAAAATGAACAAATAATCCTTAAACTTTAACGGTTTTATGTGATGATATATACCAAGTAAATGTAATGATATATTAAAGTTGTATATGATGATAGATTCTTATTGAGTTCAAACTAATAGGTGCACATCACTTAATGCAGAAAATTGTCAGTAGCAAAATTTAAAAAACACGAAATGGGATTAATATTCAAGTATATTTATAGTTGTAATTAACGTTGTATTCTTCTTTGATAATGCGTTAAAGTTATATTACAATTAGTATAAAAATCATTTTCTCAACGCACACAAAACTATCATTCAACTATTGGTCTCTAGTTCTATTGCATAATCAAATTGTTAGATTTCATGATTTCCATTCAATCTTCTCATTTTTTTTTCATCCCAACAACTTTATCTTCTTCAACCCATTATTTTGTTCAACACGAAATGTAAATTCGAGTTTAAATTCCTTATTATTCTGACACATTCTAAATCTTATAAGGCATCTAAATTCGAAAGTAAAATTCGGTGTCATCCGAGCCTAATTTTCTAATATTATATTTTGCCTAATTCAATATTCTTATTTTATTAAATATTACCTAATTTAATATTTTGTTTAACACATTTGCCCATTTAATATTTTACTTTTATTCTTCTGCTATAAAAATATAAATAAGTTATATCTAATTAGAAGAAATATATATAAGTTGAATTAATTCTTATTTACAAAAAAATTTGAAATAAGTTTATTATAGGTGTAAATATTTATTTTAAAAAAATACGAGTCATATAAAATTATGACAAAAGGGAGATAAATATAAAAAATATATATATTTAATTATTTCTTTATCTAATCTTAATAAAATGAATTGGAAATAACATTAAAAATATATATGAAAAACTATTNAAAAAAAAAACAAAGTGAAACAAAAAAGATGATAATAATAATAATAATAATAATAATAATAATAATAATAATAATAATAAATTATTAAGCCTAGGAAAATAAATATCAAATATATTTTAAACCTCTTTATCTGATTTTAATATAATGCATTGATACATATATTATATATCTATACGAACAAATTAGTATCTTGCGCATAAAAAAGAAAAGAAAATAATAATAAAATAATATTGCATATACTACAAGTTAGATGCACGATATTTTTTCAATAGGATTATCAGTACCTTATAAATCACATATTCTATGGGTTTCCCCGTCAAGTTTAGAGTATTTTGATATACTTTACAACTAAATTCGTGACTCGCGGTAAAAAAAAAAATCCTGAAAATTCTCTATTGTGAAAGCCAGTGTTACTGTAATTAGAACAAATAATGTTCTTGGTATACTCGTGACCCATGGTTAAAAAAAACTAAAAAATTCATAATTGTAAAAATCAGTCTACAAGTAATGTTTTGATTTGTGTATAAGAATTATTTATTGTGAAAACAGAACAAATAATATTAGGATTTGTATGTACCATATTCAATATTATTCTTTTGGTGTTTTTAATGAATATTACTCTTTTTTAAATCCTGCATAATATGCGGGTGTTAAACTAGTTATATATAATTAAAAATCTAAAATAGAAAATTAAATTCTAAATCCAAGATTTTGAACCATAAAATAGAAAATGAAAAAATAATCCTTAAACTTTAACGGTTTTATGTGATGATATATGTCAAGTAAATGTAATGATATATTAAAGTTGTATATGATGATAGATTTTAATTGAGTTCAAACTAATAGGTGCACCTCGCTTAATGCAAAAAATTGTCAACGGCAAAATTTAGAAAACACGAAATGGGATTAATATTCAAGTATGTTTATAGTTGTATTTAACGATGTATTCTTCTTTGATAATGCGTTAAAATTATATTACTATTAGTATAAAAATCATTTTCTCAACGTAAACAAAACTATCATTCAACTATTGGTCTCTAGTTCTATTGCATAATCAAATTTTGAAATTTCATGATTTCCATTTAATACCCTCATTTTTTTCATCCCAACAACTTTATCTTCTTCAACCCATTATTTTGCTCAACACGAAATGTAAATTTAAGTTTAAATTCCTTAATATTCTGACACATTCTAAATCTTATAAGGCATCTAAATTCGAAAGTAAAATATAATAATAGTTCATCAATTGGTCAAACCCAAAAACTAAGAACATTAATTGTCACAAAATCAAATAAATAAATTTAATTGTGTTTGGATAGTGGAGAAAGAACAAATATGATAAATAAATAAATAATACGGTATGTTTGTGCATACCGAGGAATACTCCTCCTTCCGCCCATGACCGCTTGGGATGGAGTGTCAGTTGTGGTGATAAGTGTCATTTCATGGATATTCTTTGAGTCTTTATATATTTAGTCTAGTGTTTCTGTTTGTCTTATCGTAAATTTCTTATTGCGTTTTTTTTTGTGTGTGTTTCTTTCAATACAAATCATATTTGTGTAAGTGTTATTATGAAGATGAGCGGATTTGGGCGATGTTTGATCGAAAGGATGGTCATGCCCAAAAGAAAATACTTAGAGAATGATAATACGGTGCAGATCGAGGACGAATGACTTAAAAGGTATAAGGATAAGACGTAGAAGTTTAAGGCAAAAAGACGGCAAAATGCGAACGAAAGACGAAATTGAAGGAGTTCTCGTATTTCAGTCATAACTCTCTTGTAAAAACACATTTGAGATGATCCAAGTGCCTAATAAAATTTAAGATCTAGGTCAGAAGTTCTTATTAAGACATCAAAGTCAAATTCCTAGATATTCAGTGAGAAAAAAGGGACGGCGATGCAAATTTAGATTGTTATGTACATAGCTCGATCGTGTTTCGGGTTGTAGATCCATGTGTTGGGGATTTTTGGTATGTTTTTAAACCTTGTACACGCATTCTTGTTTCCTTATCAATTTTGAAAGGCCTTTTTCAGGGAGGAGTCTCACGTGATATAGATTTTTATCATATCTTCGAGGCTAGGAGTATATTTCTAACATCACGGCGATTGCAAGACTGAGAAGACAAGATCAAAAAGGTTTTTGAGAGATAATCACACATCATTGAGGATAGCATTAGGGAGTATATTTATCTCATTTTTAATGATGCTTTCTTACTTGATTTCATCTTTACATACTCCTTATGGTTTCATTATCAACATGAATTGATTTTTCATGTATTTGGATGGACGAACTCTCAAATACCTTTGCGATTTGGTTTGAATGTTTATTATCAATTTTATGTTTTCTTGTTTATTCATTTTAAGTTAAATTACTTCAGTTAAATATTATTAGCGTATTTATTGATTATTTGTCACAACTTGAATCAAAAGATTGGGTGTGATAGAATTCACATGAATAGAGAGAAGTGCATATAATCTTAAATATAAGATGCATAAATCTTACCGATTAGGGTTAAACCTAATGTTAGGATTCAAGTGTTCTTAATGCAAATTCAAGGATCTTAACTAGAAGAATATTAAATTAATCAACCCAAGATTTAAGTTAGATCACTCTAAAGGAGTTTTGTTTATATTGGAAATTATCAAGGTCCTGAAAACGTGTGTAAAAAATATGGGGATTGACATAATTGATCACAAGCAATTTGTTGATTGTGTTCTGATACATTGTACCAACAGGACTAACATCTTAATGTTTTATATATTAACTTACTTGACTGACAACTTCATTTGGTGGGATTGCGTTTATTGACTTATCTTCTTTTGGTAGGTTAAAAGATGTTTATTGATGTTAATTGATTATCAAGTTCCCAATTAATAAATAACTAGGCCAAAGTAGGAAAGATGGAATCAATCCAATTATGGAAAGAAGAATGGCCAGTTCTCTAAAATATGGGAATATATTTGAAGATGTTTTTCATATGTTCTTTGTCTATATTGAAATTAGAATATATTTGATTGATGTTGACTAAGTATCAAGTTACCAAGTGAATTGAAGATTACAAGTGAAGAAGGAAACAAACCATCAATCAAGTAAAGGAAAGAAGTCCAAAATATGGGAAAATATTTGAGGATATTTTCTATATGTGATTTGTTTCTCTTGGAATTTAAATAATCACTAGTCCATAATATTTTAGACACACTTTGAGAAAATAATATATATAAAAACAAAATTCATGCCCCTTGTATTTAGTTGTATTATATTTTTATTTTAGTCTCTCCGGCGAGTTTACTCAGACCAAGAAAGACACTCTTTGAACAATAATTCGATTCTTTTCCTTATCCTACAGGAGGTTGAATCTTGCCCTTGAAGAGAGTTTAAGGTGTTACTACTTTCGGTGATGGAAGGTCATCAGTGAGCAGTTGGAGGGAGTCCAATGTTCTCTTCAAGATTATGGAAGATCGTCAGATAAGTAGTTGAGATAGGTGATACAAGTTTGTCTTACTTAGGAGGGAGTTCTTGATTCAACTCGCCTACTGTAGGAGTAAACACTATATATTTCAATGAAAGAGGTTCGAGAGGAATTTGCAAGTTATTTAGTTCTTTATTAAAATTCTATTTTTTATTGTTTGTACACTAACTCATTGTGCACTGTTTATTTCTACAAGCAGTTTGTTATGGTTGCAGAATGCATACGAGCACCCATTCTAATATTACGTTTGGCACCATAGTAGGTTACTGTTTTTTATAGGTTGATACAGGACATTGATTAGAATGTTTGAACAAGTGAAATTGGATCTATTGTACAACGATCATTCTTTAATGGATCAAATTGCTCATATCAGAAGGCTATGATCAAAGTTTACTTACATTCACAAACAGTTGAGTGTTGGCTAAAAATGCAAAACAAAATGAATGTAGAAGTTCTAAAGCCATAATCATCATGGATTGATGTTGATAAAGTGGAATATGATGCAAATTGGAGGACTCTGGATAGAATCTTTAAAGCGGTGGATGAAAATAAGCACAAGATGATTTTGATATGTACTATTGTCAAAGATGCATGGATCACACTGCAAGAACAATTTGAAGGCAATGACTTTGTAAGAACATCTAAACTCTAACTTCTTCAAACTCAAATTGATGGTATACACATGAGTAAAGATGAGAATCTTGAATAATATTATGCACAATTTTCTTTTATTTAATGCTTTACTCTTGGAGCACCCTTTTCTAAAACTAAACAGGTTCAAAAGATCTTAAGATCTCTACTTAAGATGTTCAAGATGAATGTTACTACTCCCATGAAGGAATGTTGCTTCTATGAAAATTAATAAACTGTTAGGTGAACTCAGGACCTATAAGTGAAACAATGGTTATGATGTTATCAAACCTAAGGTGTTCCTCTCAAGAAAAACTTGTTTCAACAAGATGTTGAATAAGAAAAGATGGAATTAGATGATTTTAGATGATCTATGGCGGTGCTTACCCAAATTTATGAGAGGATGATAAAAAAAATAAGCCAAGTAAAAGGGGATTCATGTCGAAGGAAGTCAATGTCACAAGTGCATGGGTTTTGGACATTTTCAAGGTGACTGTACCAACTTTATTAGAAGACAAAAGCCACACAATGTCACTTAGGGTGACAATGAACCAAATGAAAATCCCCAATCCAATAGCGGCCTTTTCTATTCTTTTAGGAATTAAATGTGTCTGACTTCGTATATTTGGACAATGCTAACCAAATCATGAAGAAGTTCAATTATGATAAGGACAAATTGGATGAATAACTAGTCATGGTTAAGAAATCTTATAATCATAATCGAATAGGGTTCAATAAAATGAATATTATTTCTACTTACGATACTATTGTTAAGTCCACCCACACAGTTCCTCCAGCTGATAATAAAATTACTAATTTTGAATCTTTTGTTCCTAAATTATTTTTATAACAGCCATATAAAGGTTTCTAGAATGTTACAAGACACGTGTTCATTCAACGGAAAACAAATGTTATAAAAAAAAGACAAGTTTATTCCTACATGTCACTACTCCAGCATGTGAGGTCACATTCGACCTAAGTACCACAAGATGTATTATAATTTATTTGTAGGTAATTTTGATCACTCAAACTTTAATGTTATCCATAAGGTTCACTGGCCAACCTCTTATCCGATCAACCTAGGATCGCACACCCGGTCTACCTAAAATCGCTCTACTCCAACCCACCTTAGACATCTCTACTTTGACTCGCCTAGAGTCGCTCTGGCTTTGTCTTTGATTGCTCTAAAAGATTAGAAGATGTCACTCTGGCAAACTTGGTAGCTATTTTTGATAGGCGTGGTTGACATATTCTTTTTCTGGAAATTAACCGCACGCTTGATTCATCGTGTTAATCTCAATTTGAAATTTTAATGATGTATATTTAAACTTAGATTTGGGATCTTCAATTGATTTAAATCAAGAGTTTGAATATAAACTAGATGTTTATCAAGGGGTGCTGCATTGACTTTAAATAAGTAGATCAATTTGAATACGACCGTCAGAGACTTTTAGCCCAAATATTGCCTAAAAGACAGATAAAAGGAAATATATAGAGTACTTTTTTTCTTCACCCATTTTGAATTGCAAAAGTTCTCATGAGAGTTTAGCAAAATTTTAAAATTGCAATATTTTAAATATATTTTTTGATAATTTAATAGACTTTATAGATACTTCTATATAATGTACTTTGAGATCACGAAAGTACCAGTTAAACCGACTCTTTCAAATTAAAGTTATTTTGGAATACATATAAGTACAAGTTGGTATTAAATGTTTCTTCTTGATACTTTATTTTATTATTTTTATTTTATTAAATGAGTTGATATCCTATTCCTTTTGTCCAAAATTATTCCACACATTAAATTGTGAAATTAAATTATTTGGCAAGGTGGCATCAAAGAATAGTAAAAGCATTGCACAAATCACATACTATATGTGTTAGCTTTAATCCTTTAGTAATATATACTTGGGGCATAATTAATGTGCACCAGGTTGAGTAAAATATACTCCAACACTCTCAAGTCTTAAAAAAGAAATACTATACATCATTTTAAAGAATGAGAAATATAAAACACTTTAAAAGATTACAAGAAGTACTTTTAACGAGCTTTTAGCTCAAGTGGTACTGATTACCCTTTATAAGGTTTTTGTTCTATGGAATCTTAAATTTAAATGTGTTGATCCTTAAAGTGTCGCCTTCTAATCTGTTACAAATACACGAGTGACAACTGTCTTCGTTACCTTGATTCAGAAGTGATCTGTCACGGGTTTGAACTCGTGTTACTTTTGTGCAAGTGATAACACCAAGCCACTCGGCCACCGATATATTTATGATATAATGCATCATAACAATTTACCATCTTCTATTTAGTGTGGTGTATATTATTTTGTAAAAAATAATATTATAAAATAATAATATTATAAAATAATAAAACAAATCAAAAACAAAGTATGGAGTAATTTTAATAAATATAAAAAATCTACTTTAATTCTAAATAACTATATCAAGACACGACTCAAGAAGTTCACCATACAGTCAATCAAATATAGCATTTGATTCGATGATATGCTATTAAGAGTCAAAATTATTGAAAGTCAAATACATTCTGAAAGAAGATTGAATAATTGATTCCACAGAGAAACTCTCCAATAAAACTTTAACTCTTGATATTTATTGAAATAATAATTCATTTGACCCCTCAAGTTAATGTCACTACAAAAAAAAAAGAGATTACCGATGAAATTGTCAACGGGCTTTATCCATCAATATTTTCCTCCTTGATAATTCAACACCGATGGAAAACTTGGCCCATCAGTATTATTATCGAGGGAATACCTATGGAAGGTCTAATCGGCATTCCCACCACTGACGCACACTTTATCTATTGGTATATACCGATGGATACTGTTGCCGGTAAATACCGAGAGGTTTTCCCACGGTAAGCACTGATGGGAAAATCACCGCCAGTGATTTTAGTTAAATTAAAATCATCGATGGACAATGGTACATGAGTATTATTATTATTTATTTATTATTTTAGGTACATGTTCATATGTATAGACCTGGCCACGGTACCGGAACTGCTCGGTTCCTCAAAATGGGGAACCGTAACTGGAACAGTGGCATACAGTTTCAGTTCTAAAATCGGAACTGGCGATTCCGGTCGGTTACGGTTCCTCACGATTTCGGTTCCGGTTTTAACCGAAACCGTCTAATTTTTTTTATTATTTAAATTTTAGATAAAATATTTAATCATATTTATAACTTATAATATTATTTATAAATATAATTCACTAGTTTAACACCCGCGTATTACAAGGGATTTAAGAAAAACTAAATATAAACAAACTATTTTTTAAAAATTACAAAGTTTTAAATTTAAAATAAAAAATTGAAAGGATGTGTTCTCAACTCGTGTCCTGTTCAAAATTTATTAATTATTATAATTATTAATTAATATTATATTTTAATGTTCAAATTAAATTCATAAATAATTATATTTAAATACTTATAAAAATTCAAAAGATGTCACATTTTTAACCCGTCTCTAATGTATATTAATTAGTTATTATTAACTCATTTTATATTTTTATGTTTAGATTAATTTTTTTAATAATTATAGTTATATACTTTGAAATTTTTAAAAGGTATTATACTCTAAAACCTTCTCGCATTGTGTCATTGTCAAATAAATATTGATTAATTATTATTATGTAATTTTAGTTTTTATACATTTAAAATGAATTCATTACTAGTATTTAGTTACATACTCCAATTATTTCAAAGATATCATGATTCTTCCTATACGAATATTTAAAATTTCAATAATAAATTATTTCAACTTTTATTATAAATATAATTTATTTAGTTATTTTCATAAATATTTTTTTAATTAAAATTATTTCATATGTAATTTGTCTTTTAATTAAATAATTAATTATTATTTTTTAACTAATTATATATGACTCATTTATATTCTTATATTAGGAGTATAAAAGAAAATTGTTGAATTAGACAAAATATAATAAAAGAAAACTATTAGGTTAGGCTAAATAAAAAAAACTAAATTAGGCAAGATACAATAAAAGGAAAATATTAAATTAGGTATATATTAGGCTCGAATGACACATAAGCAATCGAAGCACCAAAAATTTTATTACCCAAGCGAAGCATATGAAGTAGACACATAGATTAGTATTATTTTGCATTAATATATACTTATTTAACACCCGTGCATTACACGGGACTTGTCAAAAGATAAATATAAAAAATACTTCTGATAATTAATGAATTCTAAATCTAAAATAAAAAATTAAAATAATGTATTCTCAACTCGTGCCTTGTATATGTCTAATCTACTTATTAATTATTATAAATATTAAGTAATTTTGTATTTGATGTTTAAATTAAATTCATTAATACTCTTATTTACATACTTACCCAAATTCAAAAGGCGTCACATTCTAAATCCGTGTCTAATATATATTTTATTAATTATTATTATTAAATCATTTTATATATTAATCTTTATTAGTTACATACTTTGAGATATTCAAAAGAAGTTATACTTTCAACCCGTGTCGCATTGTACTGGTGTCTAATTAGTGTTTATTAATTATTAGTATATAATTTAATATTTGTATGTTTAAATTGAATACATTACTAATATTTAGTTCTATACTTAGATTATTGTAAATAACTCATATTTTACCTCTATAAAATATTTGAAACTCCAAAATAAAATTATTTTAAATTCTATTATCAATAAAAGTTATTTAATTATTTTCATAATAAAAGCTTTTTGTAATTAAAATTATTTCACATGTAGTTTATCTTTTAAAAAATAACTAATTTAGATCTTATCTATTAATTATACATAATTATTTATATTTTTATATTAGGAGAATCAAATGAAAGTATTGAATAAGGAAAAATATAATAGAAAAGTTAAATTAGGTAAATATTAGGCTCGGATGACACATAAGCAAACGAAGCATACGAAGTAGACACATAGGTTAGGAGGATTTTGCATTAATATATAAGTGTAATTTATATATATATATATATATAAAATATAAATATATAATAATGAACAAAAAAATCAAGGAACCTGCGGTTCTAACTATGGGTTCCACAATTGCCAGACATGATTTTTTAAAGCCTGAATCCATAATCGGAACCATTAAAGCCGGTTCCGGTTCCAAAACTATTTACCACAGTTTCATTTTCTAACTATTTACTATGGTTACAGTTGTGGTTTTGAACCCAATTCTGATTCCATTTGGCCAGGTCTATATGTATATACCTGAAAAATGCGCAAAATTTAACACAAATTGAAATTAAAATTAATATTCTTTAACCAATTATATAGTAAAGTTTACTGTTTAACAAATCAAAAGTCAGGCATAAACACAAAAATGCCATGACTATGGCTGAGGAGGGGGTGGAGGTTGCAGATGGGCTGTTGTTGTAGCTATCATCGCGGTGAGCTGCGCCTGAAGTTCCGTCCAAAACCACGTCTCTAACTCTTGTCGTTCCTGCTGCGCCACTCATTGAGCTTGCTCCTCTATCTATATCATTTATGACTGAAGCTGCTTGACCTCTATCTGGAGTTACGTGACACAACTATTGGGTTGAGAGGAAGAACCGCTACCTCTAAAACTTCTCAAATTTGCCAACTTTTCAAAGCAGTCGGTGTCATAACATCGACCCTTCTTCACCCTGATGATGGATAGATAGACCTCGTTCTCATCAATATCTATTTCTAGGTCCTGGGATCTACCACGTGTCTCATCTAGATGTTTCTCAAACTCTTGAAATACAAAATTATCAGTTAAAACGATATATACATTCTTATATCTTTCTCAAACCAAAAAATAAGTTTAGTTAGTATTATTTATAAAAGATATATATATACTTATAGCTTTATAATATGATCTTTGGTCACTATATGTGTCGCAAGACTTATATTACAAAGCCATAAAAATCTCATACGTTGTTCTTGATTTCGGTCATATTTTGGGTCGAAACAATTGGCGCCGTCTGTGGGAAGGCGATCAAGTTAAGACGTGGAGGTTTTTTCTATGGCTTCAGACGGTTTACGATGAAACTTGGTGGGGGAGCTCAGCGGAACTCCCAGCTCCGCCGCGCAATGGGGTATGCCAAGGTTAGCAGAAACGTCCACGGCGAGGCCCGAAGAAGCAGAGCCGTCAGCGGCAGTGGGAGCAGGCGCCGTGCCGCCCCCCTCCGGCGGATCAACGCTTGCCGCTGGTGGGTTGTTCAATGGCGTCCTCCTCATGCAGCTGTCTGAGCTCATAGGCAAAGCCATAGAGACAGCTGTGGAAAAGAAGTTCATAGAGATGTCAATGCCGCCGTCCGGCACGTGGCCAGATCGCACAGTTTCGCCGACGGAAACTGGGCCACTGCGCGGCCAGCGCATGGATCGGACCCCTCTTTAGGACAGAGAAGAGCATTTCTCTACTTCGGATTGCGAGACGTCAAGCCAGGTTAGTCAAGGTCTGGCTGAGCAGATGCAGAGCTTTCGGAAGGAGGTGCGGGAGTTCAAGAAGAAAATGACGAGCACAGGCACAGTGCCAGCGCGGCGAGGCACTCCGTTTATGAAAGAGGTCATGCGCGATGATGTACCGGCCTCATACCGATCTCTAGGCTTTGAGTATGATGGGACCACTGATCCATGGGACCATCTGAGCCGATTTGAGGTTGCAGCAGCTCTGCACAAATTTTTGGATGCGGTTATGTGTCGGGTCTTTCCAATGACCTTTACCAAATCAGCCCAGCTGTGGTTTAGCCAGTTGCCGCCTCGCTCTATTAGCAACTTTAACGAGTTCAGCTCAGCTTTCCTGCATAATTTACTAGCTGCAGGAAATACCAGAAGATGCCACTGGAGCTGTTCAGCCTTAAGCAGAAGGAGAACGAGAGCTTGCATGCTTATATCAACAGGTTTACAACGGCGAAGCTAGAGGTGCCTTCTGCATCGGAAGAGCTCCTTGTAAATGGGTTAGCACAAGGCCTTCGACGGGGGGAGTTTTTCCAGTCGTTGGTGGTCAAGCCAGCTGTGAAATTCGGAGAGCCCCTGGAGAGAGCTAAAAAGTATATTCATCTTGAAGAGGCCTTGAAGATCAAGGAGGAAGGATAAAAGAAAAGAGAGAGGTATGACAGAGAGGACAGGGCAGTGGTGAAGAAGCCCAGGCCAGAACCGTCTGGAGGGAGACCTCGTTTTGACAGGTATACCCCCTGGCAATGCCGCAGGGTGAGATTTTACAGGCAATAGAGAGGCACCTAGAGCTCAAATGGCCCAAGACCTATTCGCATAAACCGAGGAAAGAACGATCAGATCATTTTTGTCGATTTAAAAATGAGTATGGCCATGACACAGACCAATGCACTCACCTCAAGGATGAGCTGGAGAGAATGGTTCAGGCAGGGCACTTGAAGGAGTATGTTCGAATGAGGAAGGAGGAAACCAGGTCTGGTCATAGCAGCTATGACCGGTCTCAGCAGAGTAAGAGAGATCAGGATAGGGGTCGCACTGAAGGAAGACGG
Source organism: Phtheirospermum japonicum (assembly GCA_014905375.1). NCBI lineage: Eukaryota > Viridiplantae > Streptophyta > Magnoliopsida > Lamiales > Orobanchaceae > Phtheirospermum > Phtheirospermum japonicum. The sequence continues at coordinate 242,052 of BMAC01000377.1, forward strand.
ACTGATCAGGCCCAGGTTATTCATGGAGAAATCCAGATGATCACTGGTGGAGAACTGGAAGAGCATTCTAAGCGGACGCAGCATAGCTACGTTAGAGCTGCAAGAGATTTACTTCGAAAATCATGAGAGGTTGGGTAAATGGCATCCATGCCAAATATCTGTTTCGGATCAGAGGATGGCGATGGCATTTTGGCCCCTCACATGGACGCTTTGGTTATAACGGCTACCATTGCCAATTATGAATTTTTGTGGATACAGGAAGTTCCGCTGATATTTTGTTCTATGATTTTTTCCAAAAGCTGAAGCTGGACGTTGAGTTGGAAGAGGTTACCACCTCTTTGGTTGGGTTTTCAGGGGGAGCCCTGAAGCCTTTGGGAGCGGTTAGGCTCCTCGTGACATTGGTAGAGGAGCCATACAGGGTGACCACAATGGTGCATTTTCTTGTAGTGGATGCGCCCTCCTCTTACAACGTAATGCTGGGCCGGCCGTCCTTGAGCCAATTCCAAGCCGTCATATTGGTTTTTCATATGAAAATGAAATTTACGGTGGAAGATGGAACAGGCGAAGTAAGAGGTGATCAATATGCGTCACGACAGACGTATGTTGAATGTATCAAAAGGAATAGTGAGGAGGAGAGACAGAGCAAGAGGGCTCGGGTGGAGCAACTGATGCCAGACCTGGTTAGGAGAGAGGAAGGGTTGATGTTGGTTGAAGTAGTCCCTGGGGATGAGAGCCGAGTCCTCCGTGTAGGAACGACCCTTAGTCCTGAGGTACTGACAGACCTGTTCGCGCTATTAAGGGATAGTGCTGATGTGTTTGCCTGGTCTCCTCAAGACCTGGTAGGAATTGACCCGGAGGTGACTGAGCATCGCCTTAACATTAGCCCTAATGCGAAGACGGTCAAACAGAAGAAACATGACTTCGCACCTGAGAAGGAGGCCATCATTGAGGCTGAGGTGGAGAAGCTGTTAAAAGCCAAGCATATCCAGGAGATGCAATTTCCTGAATGGCTTTCCAATGCTGTGCTGGTCTCCAAAACTCAAGAAGACTGGCGAATGCGCATTGATTTCCGCGATCTCAATCGCGCCTGCCCAAAGGACGACTACCTGCTCCCGAGGATCGACCAATTGGTCGACTCCACTTATGGTTGTGAACTCCTAAGCATGATGGATGCCTCACAAGGCTATCACCAGATCAAGCTCTCAAAGGAGGAATGGAAGCAAGTTAGCTTCATCACCCCAAAGGGAACGTACTGTTACGTGGTCATGCCATTTGGTCTAAAAACCGCAGGGGCCACGTATCAGAGGTTGGTGGATAAAATGTTCAAGGAGCAGCTGGGGCGGAACATGGAGGTGTACGTAGATGACATGTTGGTCAAGAGCGTTAAGGCAACCTCTCATGTGGAAGATCTTAAAGAAACATTCGCCACCTTAAGAAGGTACAGAATGAAGCTCAATCCCAAGAAATGCGCGTTTGGGGTTAGAGTTGGTAAATTTTTTGGATATGGTCATGGAAAAGGGCATTGAGGCCAATCCAAAGAAAGTGAAGGCAATCATGGAGATGCAGGCGCCTAGAAATGTTAAAGAAATGCAATGCTTGGCAGGTCGCATCAATGCCTTGAGCCGATTTATTTCGCGATCGGTAGAGAAGAGCCTGCCGTTTTTTCAAGCCTTACGTAAGAGGACTGTTTTGCTTGTAATTGTTGTGTTTTTCTTCGTGTTTTTAGATAGATTTTTATATTGATTTTAGTAGTCTTGAGTCATTTTTCGTTAGGTTTTTAGGTCGTTTCTCTTGTTTTATTGTTTTTCGTGTTCTTGCTACTTTTATATTTAATTTGGTTGAATGGGTTCAATTACCTTGAGGTTTGGTGAAATTCTTGGGTTTTTATGTTCAAAATTTCTATTTTATAGGCCAAGGCATTAAGGATCAAAATTGAAGCCAAAAGAGAGGCTCCAAAATGCCAAACTCTCTGGAATACTATCCAAAGCTCGCCGATGCTCGCCAAAACTCGCGCCTGTGCACAGCGCCCGCCCACACCCGCGCGCAGCGCCCGCAAGCTGCCGACAGCAACTGCCGAGACCTGCCGCAAGCTGCGCGCAGCGCTCGCCAACCCACTCGCCAAGCGCTAGCCAACCCACTCGCCAGCCCCAGCGCCCCACGCCCACAAGCTCTGCACGCCAACATGCCGGCCACCTGCGCCCAGCAGTGCCCAGGCTCGGCCATGGCCGAGCCACATCGAGCCATGGTCGAGTCATCTCGAGACAAGTTGAGCCAAAAGGTGCCAAAAGTCTAGCCAAGGGTCTAGGAAGGTGCCTCCAGGTCAAACTTGGTCAAACCCTGGAATTTCAAGCCTTTTTGGCTAATTTGGCCCATTTAAACTCAATTAAATTAGTATAAATAGACTACAACTCTCATTTTTGTAAAACACCTCTCATTTTCTCCCAACCCAAGCATGGGTTTGGGATTAAAAATCCTCTCTCTAGTTTTTAAGATCTAATTTCTCTCTCTTAGGTTTTAGATGCGATTTCAAGCTTTGATGTAATTTCATTTCCAAGATTAGATTTAATTTCAAGCACCTCCTTGGGTTTGTTAGCCTAAGAAGAATCCAAATACTCCTTTGGATTGTTACTTTTGATGCAATTTAATTCAAGCTTGCTACTCTTTCCTTTAATTCAAGTAAGTTTCCTTTCAATTTAATGTTTTATGCTTTATTTCCATGATTTGTTCTTCATTTCCATGCTTGTTCTTCATGTTATGCCTTTTGCCTTAGCACCTTGAATTCATGATGAAACATATGAATTGGCTATGGAACCTAGATGAGTGACACATCTAGATCATAGATTGGCTCTTGGATCGTCTTGATTTTGAGTTTTTGCTATGCTTTATTTGTAATTTTATTTTTATACTTTGTTTCATGCTTAATCCTAGATCTAGGCTTTGTTGCTTGTCATTTTTCTTAAAGTTTTGAACTTTCTAGTTAATTTCCATTGCTCTTTACATCTATGCTTTCAATTCTAGTTAATTTGATTTATTTAGGATTTTATGCATAGTTGTACCTTGTGCATGCATGCTTGTACTTAGTGAAACATTGCATTTTCTTGCTTATTTTCATTATTGTTTTGCATTTTCTATTTGAGGCACACGACGAAGCATCCGACCAACTTGCACTTTCAATTCCTAGGATAGTTTATCTATTTTAATTATTTTATTTTCATTTTTCCTTTATCTTTCAAGTTTGAAACACATTTGAATACTTCAATTGAATCGATTTCCGATAATACCGAGTCATGAACCCGTTGATTCATTTCAACACCACGAAAACTCTTCTAACAAGGGCTCAGTTTGAATGGAGTAGTGAATGTGAAGACGCATTTAGAAAACTGAAGGAACACTTGGCTAACATGACCTTGATCACAAAGCCTATTCAGGGGGAGCCCCTAATCTTGTACTTATCTGTGGGATAGTGGGCAGTCAGCTCTGTCCTAATTAGAGAAGAAGGTAAAGTACAGAGACCGGTCTACTTTTGGAGCAAGGTCTTACATGATGCCGAGGTAAGGTATGTAGAGATAGAGAGAGCGATGCTGGCTCTGGTTGGAACAGCTCGCAAGCTACGTCCATACTTTCTCTCTCACAACATAGTCGTGCGAACCAACCTGCCATTGAGGGCCATAGTGGATAAACCGGAGGCATCAGAAGGCTGGTCAAATGGATAATAGAGCTCAGCGAATTCGATGTCATGTTTGAAGCTAGAACTGCAATCAAAGCCCAAGCGCTAGCTGATTTCATGCAAGAAATGACCAGCTCTTCCGAGGAAAAGCAAGAATGGACAATTTTTACAGATGGCTCTGTAGGGAATTAGGGCTGTGGGGCCGGAATAGTCCTGATTGACCCAGAAGGTGTGGCCACTGAGTACACCGTGCACTTGAATTATGCTCTGTCCAATAATGCGGCTGAGTATGAAGCCCTCTTGAGATGAGTCCAGATGGCACGAGATTTGGGGGCGGAACAGATCTGCGCTAAGGTGGCTTCCCAGCTGGTCTGCAAATAAATCGGTGGAGAATTTGAGACGAGGGAGGAAAGTATGCAGAAATATCTGGCTAAGTTTAGAGAGCTTGCCAGGGATATGAAAGGTCTAGTGGTCCTCTAAATCCCCAGAGAAGAAAATGGCAGAGCTGATTACTTGGCAAAGGTAGCTAGCTCAGCTACAGATTGCCGGGAAAGGGTGATTACGCTGCTAAAGGCAGACGCGGAATTCGGAACAGAGCAGGTGTGCTCCGTGATTGAAGGAAATGACTGGCGTTCTCCCATAAAGACATATTTAGATAAAGGAGTCTTGCCAGAGGACAAGAAGGACTTAGCAAAGGTACGGACCAGGGCTGCCAGATTTTGCTTGGTCAAGGGAGAGCTATTTCAAAGAGGATTTGGACAGCCCCTCTTAAGATGCTTGAGCCGTGGAGAAGGATCCTTGGTCTTTAGAGAAATCCACGAGGAATGTTGTGGAAACCACATGGGGGACAGATTTCTCTCAAGTAAGATCTTGCGGGCGGGGTATTTCTGGCCACAACTGCGAAAGGAGGCAGAAGATTTTGTGCGTACATGCAAAAAATGCCAGAAGAACTCTTCGTTGATACATAAGACCGCGGAAGAGATCATGACGATGATCTCTCCTTGTCCGTTTGCCAAGTGGGGTATCGATCTTGTCGGCCTCTTTCCCATGGCTCCTGCCCAAAAGAAATTTCTGATAGTAGCAATTGATTATTTTAACAAATGGGTGGAAGCTGAGGCCTTGGCAAAAATTACAGAGGATGCGGTCATGAAGTTCTTGTGGAGAAATGTTGTGTGCAGGTTTGGCGTCCCCAGAATTCTGGTCTCGGATAATGGCACCCAGTTCATGGGCACCAGAATTAGAGCTTGGTGCGCAAAGATGAAAATTGACTAGCACTTCACATCTGTCTACCATCCCCAGGCTAACGGTCAAGTCGAGGTCACCAATCGTATATTGGTGCATGGGATCAAGACACGCCTGGAGAGAGCTGGAGGCAGATGGGTGGATGAGCTGAATTCAATTCTATGGGCATACAGAACTAATCCAAAGGAAATCACAGGGGAAGTGCCTTTCAGCCTAGTTTATGGTATGGATGCWGTGGTGCCTGCCGAGATTAGCRWGGAGACCCATCGARTTCAGAATTTTGTTGAAGAACAGAATGAGCTATTAATTCAGGATGCTCTGGACTTGGTGGAGGAGAAAAGAGACAGAGCTGCTGTCAGAATGGCACACATCAAAGGGAGAATAAAAGCAGCTTACGATAAGTCTGTGGTCAAGAGGCAGTTCCAGGTGGGAGACCTGGTCCTGAGAAGAGCTGATTTAGGAAAGGCGAAGGGAAAACTGGATGCCGCGTGGTAAGGGCCGCTCCGAGTCATCCAAGTCTTAGCAGGAGGCGCCTATAAATTGGAAGAGCTGGATGGGACTGAGATCCCCCGTGTTTGGAATATTTCTAATTTACGAAAATTTTATGCATAATTGTAATTTATTGATGATTATTTGTCTTATTGAATAAAATTGCAGGTTTATTCTCGTTCACCAGTTTGAGTATGTATTCATAATTAAGCCAGGATTGGCTAAGGGCGGATGCCCTCGATTGCCTGACCTGATTGTCAGTTTAAGCTAGGATTGGCTAAGGGCGGCTGCCCATGATATTGCCTGACCTGATTTTCAGTTTAAGCTAGGATTGGCTAAGGGCGGATGCCCTTGATTGCCTGACCTGATTGTCAGTTTAAGCCAGGATTGGCTAAGGGCGGCTGCTCGTGATATTACCTGACCTGATTGTCAGTTTGAGCCAGGATTGTCTAAGGGTGGCTACCCATGATATTGCCTGACCTGATTGTCAGTTCAAACAAGGATTGGCTAAGGGAGGATGCCCTCGATTTCCTGACCTGATGGTCAGTTTACGCCAGGATTGGCTAAGGGCGGATACCCTTGATTCCTGACCTGATTATCAGATTAAGCCAGGACTGACTAAGGGCGGCTGCCCCAGGATTCTCTGACCCGATTGGCAATTCAAAACCAAATCTATCTAAAGAACAAATATTTTTATTTCCTGACCTGATTGCCAAAAGCACCAGGACTGATTTAGGGTGGTCGCCCATTGAATATCCTAACTTGCCTAAATAGGTATGCTTGGATGACCTGCGTTAATGCCTGACCTGATTGTCAGCCTAAAGTTTGTGAAAGGCCTGCCCTGGTTGAAAAAATCTCAAGCAAGACCCGGTTTATATCAGAGACCTTAGAAGGTAAGTCCAAAAATACAATCCGCGTATTTTGAACAGAAAAGATCGATTAAAAGGACAATTTTTCAAACAAAATCTAAGTTCACCAAGATATTCTGGCAAAAGAGAAGATTGCATATGATAGACAATAAACCAAGATTGGTTGCTATTTAAAGCCTTACTTTTCATGGTTACATAAGCAGAAATTCAAATGAAACGTACTTTCATTCATCAAAACCTGGAAAAATACAAGAGCAGATTGCACACACCTTCCAGGAAGGTTGGCAATTTTGATTAAAAGATGCAGGAAACAAAAAAAGAAAGATGAACGCAGGTTTTCATCTGAGGGGAGACCTCCGGTCTGAGGCCAGAGCCCGACAAACGTGCCAAAGCTCACGCTCGGTGTCGTGCAGGCGACGACGGTATTTGTCGGACCGTTCGGCAAGCGCGTGAGCTTCGCCGACAGCGACGGTCAGGCGGTTCACTGACTCGGTCAAGTCAGCCCTCTCCTCCTGCAACTGGCGATTAACTTGCTGGAGCTCAGCCCATTCTCTTTTATAATGGCGCTTCTTTGGCCTTTTTTGTCCAGAAGGCGATAAAGGTAGCTTATTTTTTCTCCAAGCATGACCAGCTTGTCAGTAAGCTTGAAATTCTCGACGACTAGAGAGATGTTTTTTCGCTTGGTGATATCAAGCTCTTGGAGAAGAGGGGAAGAAGCTATTGAAGAAAATTGAAAAGAAAATAATGAACACATGCACATATTTAAGGAAGCAAAGGCGCGTGGAAAAGGAATCAAAAGGTACTAGGGTTTCTGGAAAATCAGGAAACCCTAGAAACCCAAAAGCCACAACGAGACAAAATTAGAGATTATCATTAATCCAAAAGTTGTAGTACAAAGAAGGCAACAACATCAGGTCTGTTTCATTCACAAAGAAGGCATAGAAAGCTAAGGCTCTGCATCCAGCTCTGTGGCCAGCTGCTCCACTGCATCCTCAGGCAAGGCGCCAGGAGATGCTCCCCTGGGCAGCTCACCCAGACCGGCGAAGGTTGGGGATGGAGAAGAGTCAGGGACCGCTAAGACAAGAGCCTGGTCTAGCTAAGACACAACAGGCGGAGGGGAGCAAAAGACCGAAAGAACATGCTCGACAAACTCTGCGGCCTCAGCTAGATGAAAGTGGTCCTTCTCCTCAGCATAGACGAATGAAGTGGGCTCAGGTGGAGTTTTTAGAGGCAGATCCTGATCGAAGACGGCAAAGAGATTGGCAGCGTTGGCTGCACTCCACTTAGCTTGCTCAGCCAAGGCAAAGTAGTAGTAGCCAATGGCCTCGGGGATGAGCAAAGAGTAGAGCTCTTTGGACCCTAAGAAAGCTTTCCGGGTCTCCTCCCGAGCCAGTTGAAGCAGCCTGAGACCCTCCTCGGAGTCCAGGAACTCCATCTTCCCCTCCTCCTTGGCCTTTTCCAGGGCCTCGTCTGCCAAACTTCAGGCCTCCGCGAGAGCCTCATCATGGCTTCAGCACGAGCAGTTTTAATCATCTTCGCTTGGGCCTTACCCATATATGCAATCTCTGCCTTCGCCTTCTTGATCTTGTCCTTTAGCTCGTGCAGCTCCTCCTCCTTTTTCTTCAGGCTCACTCCTCTCTCTTTGGCAAGAGCTTTGAACCGGTCCTTCTTCATCGCCAACTCCCTGTTCTCCTTCACCACATCGAACTGGATCAGTGATCTGGTGATTCGGGTGGCTAGAAGAGATTTTTTGGAGATAGCCTGATTATAAAAAGGAAAGAGAAGAGGTTAACAATGGAACAGGCCACACATCGCGAAAATACAAGCAAGAAATTTACCCGCGCTTCGTCCTGACACCAGGACTCCAATAACTCCCGATCCGTCATCTTCTCCATAGCCGGTAGGTCTGCAGGAAGCATCTGCCGGAGCATGAATTGGACGGCGGTCTCTCCCGAGCAGTTGGAAATTGAATTGATTGGAGGAGGACCACTGTGAGTAACTATAGGGAGAGCGCTGCGGGGCGGATCTGGAGTCACTAGAGCGCGGCTGCCAGAGGTGGTTCGCGGCCTCTTGGATAGAGGAAGCGTATCTTCCTCAGAGTCGGAAGAGGAAGGTCTGGTAAGAGCAGGTCGGGGAGGTAATTGACTCAAACCTTTGTGCACCCCTTTTTAATAAGTTAATTTAAAAGCACGTTAGTTTGCTCGCAAGTGTACGAGGTAACTGTAGGGTGATGAGTTTGACTCGAGTCGTATTTCTCGAGGAAACAACTGTTCGGTCTCTTGGATATTTTTCTCAATTTACGAAATAAAATACATGTACAATTGGGGTTTTAAAAGATATTGGGTTGATCATTATAACTAAAGCAATAATTAAACTAAAACTAATTAAACTAATCACTTTAAACTAGATTATCAACTACGAGCTTTAATTAAAACTATCAAGAATACGCAACCATAAATCAAACCTAATTAACGAATGTAAAAGTATGAGCATAAGAAATTACCACTAAGCAATGAATCATAAGAATCTAATATTAACGAATTACTAATCATAAATCAACTCGCATGAATAAACTAAATTAAACCAATATCCAAACATGAAACGATTTAACTAAGTAAACTAGTTCTAGCATTAACTAAGCAATTAACTAAGAATTGAACTAACAATTAATCTAGAAATTAATTACTAAATTAACTAAGAGTTTAGAATACTTATTGAAACTAATAAAAGCAGTAGGAAGCTCCAACTATTCCGGAGTTGCACATCGATCTTGGGCGAAGATTGAATCCCGAACGCGAATTCGATGTTTTGGACGCGTTGTCCTTCGATCCTTGATCTCCGTCTTCAAATCTCGTTATGAGATGTGGGATTATTGTTATTGTAAGCTAAGGAACCCTAGGTGGTCGTGTGTTCTCTTTAAAATTCGAAATAATGAGGGTTTATATAGATATTGCAAGTCTTGGCGCACAAGAAACCCTAAAATCCGAATTCTGGGCCGTCGCGTCGATGGTGCGTCGACGTAGCATCGACTGACGCGTGCTAGTGCTCAGCGGGACTCGGCAGACTTGGTCGGCAGCGCTCGGCAGGTCTGGTCAGTAGGTGTGCGCATCGGCTGGGCGGGTGCGTCGACTGGGTGCGTCGACATCGACGCTTCAGCAAGTTGCGTCGACGTTGCATCGACATCGGTGCGTCGACAATCGATGCTTCAGCAAGTTGCGTCGACTGACGCGGATCATGGCTCGCTTCGACGGTCACGTCAGTCGACGCGACTGCGCGTCTGCCTCCGTCTCTCTCTATCTTTTGCTACTCGTTTCGCCGGAAAGCTCGTTCTCCTATTCTTGAACATCGAACTTCGTCTATTACACGCTGAACTCTTCCGGTTACTTAGCTGTAAGGTGAAAATAACGAAATATCACCTATTTGCATCAATTACGATTAAAATACGGTAAACTAAGTCAGAACTATAAAAATACGGAATTATGCTTAAATCGTCCAACTTATACCAAAAACAAATAGAAAAACGTACTAAAATACTAATAAAAATAAGGATAAATCTACTCTAATCAGTAATCTGGCAGGACTGGAGCCGCTCGCCATAGGAGGGTCCTGGGCCGGACTAGAAGAAGAGGGGCCCGCTCCTTGTCCAGCCGACCCTGAAGCCCCTCCTGCCTTCTTCTTGGCCGCCTCGATCATATCGCGCATCATCCTGGCTGAGAACAGAAGAAAAAGGGGTAAGGATAAAATAAATAACGCAAAAAAAACTTGGGAGAAAAGAAACTATACCGATTTCCTTGGTCAAGGGGGCTGTTTCCGACTTATCGTTGAAAAAGTCTAGGACAAAGGGGAGAAGGAGATCGGTCACGTGGAGGGGGTTGTCGTTTATGGTTGAAATTATTTTCTTCAGGCGTTTAGATCTGCCCGTGGAAGGCAGAGGTGGGTAAGCAGGTAGTCCTTCGAGGGGCTTAGGATCAAAACCCCAATCCCCATTGCAATGAACAAAGAAGAACTTTTTCCTCCAGTCCTTGTTGGAGGTAGGGAGTTTGAACAAAAAATGAACTCCGGGTCTGGCTGCCAAGTAGAAACAGCTCGGGAAAGAGCTCTTCGCTTGAAAGAGCTTGAAAAAAGTGTGAGCGGAAGGGTCTAGGCCGACATAGCGCATGGCCAGACTATAGCAGACCATGATGCGGAAGGAATTAGGGGTGAATTGGAAAATGGGTATCTGGTACATCACACCTCGTTTTCAAATCTCCACCGTCCATATTGAACTTGTATATGTTTGGAATAATATATCAAATTTTGGCTTGACCCAACGGTTCTATTGTGAGAAATCTTATTTTGAAAAACGCTGCACATAAAATTTTAAAAATAAAATATGCTTTGTTTGAAATTATATATATATTTTCTCGTATCTTCGAATCCAATTTCCACCGTTCAGAACGTAATTCAAAATGTCTTGAAGGTTCTGTAAAAATTGAAACACTATCCAACGGTCGAAATATGAAAAAATGATTTTTTAAACTTATAGCGCGGTTAGATTTTTGATGTACGAAAATTATATAATTGTTGTTTTGGTTATGGAGGCTTATTCTCGATTACTCTCAATAGGTTAGAGTTTCATGCTGATAACATATAAAAGGAAAAGTAGAAAAGAATAAGACATAAAGGAGACGAATGAGACAATAGAATTAGGGTTCTTTTATTCATCAAAGACTCTCTTTATATAGGGTATCAAATACATGTTTCCATAATACATAAAGATAAAAAATACCTAAATTGTCCTTCATCAGTTACTTGTTTACGAAGGCACACTAATTGTGTTTTTCGTTCAATACTCCCCCTTGTGCCAAATCAAATGGTGAATGGAGTCTCATTGTTGCCTCGTTAAAACCTTGCCAAGTAACAAAACCCAATGGGAAAAACAAAGAGTATGACTTGGTCCCAATTACCTTTTATATATTTTTATATTATATACGAATATATAATATAAGTTAATTTTATTACATAGTCTTCCATTATTCTAGTGGGCTTCTACAATTCGGGCCTACTAGAAAATCACATGGACTTGGATTTAAAATACAACTATTTAATTAATTCCATGAGTTTAAATTAATCAACTCAATTGATCAATTTAATATATTCCTTTAATTGAGATTTCTAATCAAATTAGATTTAATTACATAATCAAATTATATAATTAAATATTTAACCCAACAATTGAATTAAATTAAAATCTCATTTAATTAATCTAAATTAATTAATTATTCCAAAAATTGGAGTTATTAATCTTGAAATGTCAACAACCAAAATTATGTGTGGTCCTTTTAGGTTCACGAATAACACTAGCAGTAGGCTTACAACTTTTGTAAGTTTATAAATACCAATCTATTATATTAATTAATCTAATTAATTAATTCTCTTGATATTAACTCTTTAATTTCAAGAACCTACAATCATGGCAACATCTAGCAAGTAGCATGACTACCCAGTGTTAGGTGAAATAAAGAGTAAACCTATTTCAATTGCAAGTCCATACATGTACGATCCTTTCGACAACTAGTTTCCCGATTAAATCTTGGGCATTTATTTATAAGTCGAAACCCAATTGATTTAATAACTGTGATTTCATTTCAAGTTTAAGTAATTCACTTATGAATCAATATTCATCGTGCCTTAGCCAAGGTCTTTGAATCACAAACTATGAAATTCACAGGATACTCCATTATCCATAGACAAGTGCCGAATTCTATGTTGGCTACAGACAAACTTTCATGCGCATCTATACAATACCCAAAACACCCCTTTTATGATTGTCAAGCAATGAAAAGATAAATCTAAGCATTGCATGATGTGCACAAGGCTACTATCGTACCTCAAGTCAAAGGATTAA
>BMAC01000377.1:255960-295266 GCA_014905375.1 Phtheirospermum japonicum
GGTAATTGGAATTGTATTGACAACTTTGTGTGTGTGTGTGTGTGTATAAGATAAAGATTCTATATATTTTTTAAATATAAAAATATAAGACAAAAAACTCAATATTTATATTTTTTTAATTTACTCTCGAACTTTAAGTTTTTTTGCACTTTACCCCTCAAACTATAAGATTCTTGTCATTTATCTCTTAACTGCCCGTCGATGGAATGTAGAAAGAATATTTTGCCGAAAATAAAATTTAGGATATCAAAAATTATTGTACATTATAAGACAAAATGAAACAAAAAATATTTAGAGGAACCAAGTATAAAAAAAAATTACATCGAGTAAAAACAAATCTCATCCTCCTCAAAGTATCTTCGAAGATATTCCCAAACCCCACCCCCACCTCCCTATATATAATATTATGTGTGTGTGTGAAGTCATATGAAAAAATTATTTACCTTTTGTTAGTTTATAAACAATACGCAGCCATATAACTCAAATTCATTTTGACAACCAAATTAGCAAAGAGAGGTATCAAATTTGCCTTTTCACCTTTTCCCTGTCTCCCAATTATCACCACTTTATTCCAATTCCACGAAAATGCATGATATGAAACCTCACTCCAAGAAAAATAACGAAATGCATACCGAAGTTATCATAGAATAGTATAAATTAAATATATTATCTTGTCAATGAATTGTCTTTCCCAAAAATTGAAGAATATTTAACTAATATATAAAATAGTTAATGTGATATTGATGACAAATTACAGTCAATGTATGTAATATCTATTTTTCACTTTAATAATATTTGGTGTGATTAAATTTTATACGATAAATATCAATATTATGTGTGATAAATATAATTGTAATGAAATTCGTTTTTATGTATGACGGATATGGATACTTCGTGTGATAAATATATGTGTTTTATGTGTTATATAAATATATATATTTCGTATTGAATTTCTATTGAGACAAATAAATATTATGCTTTTTTTTATATATATTATGTGTGATAAATATTTATATTTCGTGTGATGAATATTACTTATAATAAAATATAATTTTTAATATAATTATATTTATAACAACTAACATTCATAGTAATCACAAAAAAACATACATATATATATTACACATGATATCTATATATTCACTGCGCGTGAGAACCAAATGCACTGTACATTATGCATCCAATGCATGGTATGCATCCTTGATATTGATACTGCAGATGCTAATAACCATAAAATTGTGGGATGCTTGGTGAAATTGGTGGGAATGGGAATGGGAATGGGTTTGATTGTGGAGGTTAATGGGTTTGATAACCCCCACTTGTGGGGGGTATGGCTTAATACCAAAAATTGGGCAATCAAACCCATAGTGGTTTAGTTACCAACCACCACTTTAATTCCCTTTCCCATTCCCCACTCCCTAAACCCACCAACCAAGCATTATGAACTTGTAAAAGCTATTATTATGCTAAAATAGAAATACGGGTACTTGGACAATTAATTAGTAGAGATCTTTTATAAGCCTTTTACAAGAGCATCTCCAATAATAAAATATTGTTATGGTAAAATATGTCACATCATCCAAATCAACGCTCTCCAAATCAACGCTCTCTTCGGTCTTTGGTTTTTAATGGACTATATTATGACTAACTAAATATAGTATCATGGTGTGTGCATAATTAGTAGTATCAACAATGTAGAAAAAACGTGGTTCATTCACATTCTAATCCACCAATCAAGAGCGAAGAGAGAAAATTTAATTAATAATTTAAGTTATTCTTTTATATTATTATTATTTTTTTATAACTATTTTATTATTAATTATTATTATTTCTTATTAAACGGATAATATTTTGAATTATCCAAGATGATTGTTTAATCTTAAAATTATGAACTTAATATTTATCATATATACTTTAGATTTCATTTAATTAGTGAATATTTATCATAACTTATTCAATTACAATATCTTACCATTAGAATACTATGATTAGTCATATTGTCACGTAACTAACAATACTCCTCAATTTTGTATAATATCTTAGTGGTTACATTAAATAATTAAAATATATTAAGTTAATTTTGTGATGCATACTCCTCCACGTGGAAGAATGATATATTTATAATATTACACACTCGTATAAAAGCTTATTCTACTTCTCATATTCTTGTTATTATATATAATAAATTAATAATGCTTTCTTCTCCGGTAGGAATTAAATAATTGTAGGGCGGAGCTAGACGTTTAACTTTGGGTGCCTGTCTTATTTTGGATGGCTAAATCAATAATTTAATATATTTAAATATTGAAAATTACAATTTAGTAAATAAAGAGCCAAAGAGATTAATGGAGATTTTAAATTGATACGACACCAAATATTCAGTTTGGTAAATATACATGTTTTCTATGGATTTATGAGGCGACCTCCCTTTTATAAGGGACAATTTTTCTATGGCATTTTCGGAATATATATGCTAGATTAAAAAAATATCGATGTATATTATTTCAATAAAAAATTTCAAAAAAAGGAGTAATTTACAAATTATTCGAGATTATGATTATTTGGATTTAGTTGGTTATTGGGACCATTTGATATCCGAGCCGTATCTGACCGACGAAGCAAGACGCCCAATTTCTTGAATTATACAAGATGTTGTCCAAGGTCAACATCAACCTTTCCTTGCTCGATATTATCCGAAACGTGCCCGCGTACACGAAGTTTTTCAAGGAGTTGACATCCAAGAAGCAACGGTTCGAGGACAACGAGAAGGTGTGTATATCAAACGCGGCGAGCATCGTTTATGGGGGGGAGCTGTTTTATAGGAGTTGTGAACTCTTATATGGGAGATAGCGAGCTCCTAAGGAAGAAATGGTATTATCGCATCTCGATATTGAGTGGTAGCTCGGTATTTAGAATTGATTTTTATGGTCACATGATCTTGGGCCCAGGTGGGCTGACATAAAATATGGTATGGGGTCCCGACGGACTAAAAGGAATGGTATGGTTATTGGCCCATGATCATTACAGTAATTTGGCAAGAGTTCTCATATTTATGGTAACTTCGCGTACAAGAGAAATCTTAATTTTAAGTCGGTTATTATTTATGGAATTGTTGTTTTAATAGGAGATGAGAAAGCTAGATTGGGAACATGTCTCTTATCTATATAAAGAGGACTCATTCCTAATTCTTTTTTCTAAGTTGGTTTTATATCCTACGTTATGAACTCTTGCACATCTCTCTCAAATACTATCTGACATAAGCATCGGAGGACCTACGCCGGGGCTGTCCGCTCTCCTGCTCGGGTTTTGTTTTGCAGGCTGATGAGGTCGCCAATGGCTTTCTGGAAATCTACCAAGTTGCCTAATACGTATCCGAGGTTAGCACTTTCTTTTCTTAATAAACCAATCTTTTTGGTCGCATCAAGTGTCGCCATCTGTGGGAAAGAGGGGCATCGAGTCTTTGAACAAAAGACGTGAGATTTTCAACGAGCAAACCATGAAGGGAAGAACCATCATACCTCAAGTTTGGGATTTTGAATTTGACACAAGAAAGGCGAAGAAGGTGGACAAAGGGAAACATGTGGCGGAGGAACAAACACCACCTCAAGGGGATGCAACGGACCAAACAACTACGACGACACCACCACCATCGCCACAGAAGGAAAGAGTGGAAAAATCAGAGGGAGGGAACAAGAAAAAGACCCCCGAAGTAATTAAACAAAAGGTTATTCATATTGGGACAAAGGAGTGGAAGGAGTTACCAAAAGAGAAAGACTTTTCATGTTAACAAAGAATTCCTTAAAAGATTAATAGGATCAGTACCACCAAGCAAATTGGAGAAATTCTTGGAAGGAGGCAATAATAGCGAGGAGGATGAGGAATACAAGCCAGCACCAATAACTCCAGGTCAGAAGAAAAGTAGAGAAAAGGAGCCTTGAGCACCGGGTCCCGAGCTGACCCGGACAGCAAAAATAGGATGATATTAGATGGAGTATCCCTTGTCATCAGACGAGGACGAAGACGAGGACAACGCACAATTCTTAAGTAACAGGTCACGAAGAGGAACCTATCCACATCACACAGAGATAGATGAAGATGAGATATTACCTACATCCCGCGCATTGAGGAATATGCAAGAAGTAGTACGGGCACTGCAGAAACAGGTCGCGGGGGAAAGAGGCGAGCACACAAGGGGCCATCCGTTCACAGAAGGGATATTGAGAGCAGTCTTACCACGAGGGCACAAGGGTTTGGACTTTTTATTATGAGGGGATGTCGGATCCCAGACTCCATGTGCAAAGTTTTGAGAATGAAGCGGTATTGAGGCAGTATACGGACGCTGTGGCCTGTAGGGCCTTCTTTTCTACTTTAAGAGGCATAGCAAAGGATTGATTCCATCAGTTAGCACCATGGAGGATCACTAGCTTCCAGGTCATGAAATCGACCCTTTTGAAGCATTTTGCTAGCGCTAAGTTGCACACATAGACCGCACAATCTTTTTTTTTTAATGGTGCAGCGACCTGGATAGACTTTGAAGAGCTATGTTGCTAGGTTTACCAAGGCTACATTGGAGGTGCCCGCAGTTACGGACGAGATGAAGGCGGGAGCTTTACACCAAGGATCGAGGACAGAAGGTTTGCGAAAATCATTAGCCAAGCGATCTGCACACACATTTGAGGAGGTTTTTGATAGATGTGTGAAATACATACATGTGGAGGAGGTGGAAGAGGAACATAGATTATGCTTCCGTCAGGAGTTCTTAGAGTCAGAAAAGGATAACACCTAGGAGGTCGGAGCCTCGAAGAGATGCAAGGCGATCTGCTCGGGCACTCTTAACTACTGGAACATATGTGAGAGGGCCGACAAGAAGTGGAGGAAGAGAATGGAGCCCGGACACTGACCTCACACCCTTAGCAATGCCGCAAGTAAGGGTGTTCACGATTATGGAAAGTCAAATACCTGATGCCATCAGGTGGTCGGAGACTTGTACGCCAATTCCTACTAACCTAAAATCTCAGTTCTTTTGCAGGTTTCACAATAATTATGGACATTCAACTAAGAAGTACAGTTATCTGAGGGATGAGATTAAAAGGTTGATCAAGGCGGGGCATCTAAAGGAAGTAATATATAAAGACAAGAAGCCTCAGGAACAAAGACAGCCATTGCCCCCACCACCTCCAGGAGGACCTCCGCAAGCGTAGGCGGAGGGATAACGACGAAAGGAGAGGTCGAAGAGGGCTGAACGAGGAGGAGCTACAGGGAGTAATAGAGAACAAATAAGTATGATATCTGGTGGACCAATGGATAGAGACATAAATAACTCACGTAAGCGACACATGAAGGCAGCGCGTCCCGAACCATGCGAAGTCACCGCAATCAATATGCGACCTCCTACATCTGGACCAGTAATTTCTTTCGGTCCAGAACAACGACACGGTTTGCAGGTAGAACACAATGATGTACTCGTAATTGAAGCCAATATAGCAGGGTATGAGGTTGGAAGAGTGTTCTTAGACAATGGAAGCTCAGTTAATACCATCTACCAGGAGTGATTGGATCAGATGAATTTGAAGGTAAGGGTACAACCCTTAACAACACCTATTTACGCTTTTAATGGTGCGCAGGAAGTCACTGAATGAGAGATAGTACTCCTGGTAGCATGGGGAAAAGGTGAGCTATGGGTACAGAGTGAGTTAAAGTTTCTGATCATCAAAGCTGCTTCAGCATACAATGTTATATTAGGATGACCTTCTCTTAACGAGTTTCAGGAGGTCACTTCCACCTACCATATGATTATAAAATATCCAGCAGGCGACAAGGTGGGCAAGGTAGTATCGGAGCAACAGGTCGCCAGATCTTGTCACCAGATGACTGTGAGAAAGGGGATGAGTGAAGGGAAGCAAGAGAGGAGCGGCGATACATTGGAAGGAATACTCAGTTCCATGAAGATGAGAGAGGAGGAGAGTTCTGTCTGACCTCATGAGGAACTTATGGAGATTACATTGGAAGAAGCCAGACCGGAGTGTACAACCAGAATAGGAACATAAATGATGAAAAGCGTGAGAGCAGAGTTGATTGCTTTACCGAGTGAATTTCGAGACATCTTCGCCTTTGGAGATGGAGAGTTGTCGAAGGTATCTCCCGAGGTCGCGCAACATCACTTGAACGCAGATCCGGAGGTGCGACCTATACGACAGAAAATGAGGCATTTTGGAGTGGAGTTGGATAAATTAATTGAAGAAAAAGTACAAAAGTTGTTGAAAGTGGGCCATATCTGGGTAATCCAGTTCCCAGAATATCTGTCTAATGTCGTTATGGTACCCAAACTATCCAGAAGTGGAGGATGTGTGTAGATTTCTGAGAATTGAACAAAGCCTGCCCGAAAGATCATTATCCATTACCACGCATCGACCAACTGGTTGACTCAAATTCGAGGTGCGAGCTTCTAAGCATGATGGATGAGTCACAGGGATACCATAAGATACCACTAGAAAATGAGGACCAACCTAAGGTGAGCTTTGTCACCTCGACGGGTACGTATTGTTTTGTTTCCATGGTTAAAAATGCAGGGGCGACCTATCAAAGGCTGGTGGACAAGATGTTCAAAGACCTGCTGGGGTCAACTATGGAGGTCTACGTGGATGATATGCTGATGAAGAGCAAAAAAAGCCAAATCACATGTGGAGGATTTACGAAAGACTTTTACTGTACTGGGGCACTACGACATACAACTTAATCCAAAGAAGTGTGTCTTTGGAGTTCGATCAGGCAAGTTTTAAGGGTACATGGTGACAGAAAGAGGTATCGAGGTGAACCCGGAGAAGGTGCGAGTTGTCATGGAGATGCCACATCCTAAAATGCTGAGGAACATACAAGTATTAACAGGTCGCATTACAGGACTTAGCCATTTTATATCCAGGTCGGCGGAGAAAGGCGTTCCGTTTTTCAAAACTTTGAGGAAAGGGTCCAAGTTCGAATGGAGCAAGGAGGCATTAGAGGCTTTCGATAAGCTTAAAGAATACCTGGCAGAGATCCCATTGCTAACGAAACCTATATGATCGACGGATCCTCGACGCTCTAGTTTGAGAATCCGTCTCCGCAAGAGTACGGAGCCGGTTGTAGGGCGGCGAGTTCTTCCCGAGTCGTGTCTCTCGAGGATGGATGTTATCGTCTTGTCGGTTTCTTAATTGCTCTTATCGTCGGTTGCGACTAAACTATTCTAAACTAGGAAAGCGATAGTCATTGATTCGGTTTTGGTTTTTATAGCTAAACTTTAAATTGAAATAGAAGTTTGGAAAACATTAAAATGTGAAAAGGAAATTAAAGCTTATTTTAAAACGATTAATCTAAACTAATTAACTAAGAAAGCTCATAATTTAAATTAGGGAAATGGAGGAAAAATTAAAGTCAAGCTTATTTGAAAAAGTCAACATTAATTTAACAAAAATCAAAGTTTGAAAAAAGGGAAGATTTATAAAACTTCTAAAAACTTAGAAATTGATCTAAACAACTTAAAAGCATAAGTTCAAAAGGTAGAAAGCTAGAAAGCTAAAAGATGAAAATAAGAGTTTTGATGATCAAATTAACAACTAAACTACGATCAAACATCAACACAAAATTAAAAGAAATAACAAGGAAATAAAACTATATTAATGGAAAGAGTTTACCAAACTAAGGATTCCACAAAAGCTTAAAAGGGAAAGCTTGGAAGCTTGACAATGGAAATCTGAAACTTGAAGGATATGTGCTTCCACAATTTAGCTAATGAAGATCAAACCCTAAACTAAAACTAAAACTAATTAACTAACTAATTTCTAGAATCTTTAATTGATCAAAATGAAAAGGAAAAATATGAAGATTGTTGAAGGAGCTTCTTTGGAGAAGAAAGGGCCCTCAGCTGCCAGTTGCCTGTGAATGAAATGACGTCTCCTGATTAATACATCTCATAGGGGCAAAAACGTCCAAAAGTGGCGAAAAATCTGCTTTTCAGTCGATCGGTCAAGTCGCCCGTCGATCGACTGCGCTGTCAAAACGGCCAAAAGTCCCTGGAATCCAGTCGATCTCGGGGGATTCCAGTCGATCGACTGCAGTCGATCGGCCACGTCGGCAGTCGATCGACTGCAGTGTCAAAAATGGCCAAAAGCCCTGGAATCCAGTCGATTTTGGAGTTCCAGTCGATCGACTAGAAGGGCAGTCGATCGACTGAACTCCAATCGGTCGACTGGATTGCTGCACCCGGCTCGATTCCTCGTTCTTTTCACGTCCGTCGGTTTATCGAACCTCGTCCGTTGCACTTCCTTGCATGTCCGTCCATTCCCGAGTCGAGTAAAAATGATCCCAAACGAGCGCGGGCCCCTCTTGGAAGTCCTACGACCAAGAGAAAAACGAAATAGTGAAAACTACGAAAACTAATAATAAAACGTACAAAAATATGAAAACCTAGAAATAAGAAAAAACGGCCAACTCGACTCCTAAAACACCTAAAAGCAAGTAAAACACACGCAACGTGATACAAAAATGGTAAGAAAAATATGTACAAAAATGTGCAAATCACTATACCAGGTGAAGATCTGATTCTCTATATATCTGTTGGAGAGGTCGCGGTGAGTTCGATGCTGATCAGAGAAGAAGTTGGTGTCCAAAATCTCATCTATTATATCACCAGGATGTTACGGGGAGCTGAGTTAAATTATTCGGAGCTCGATAAAGGAGGATTCAAATTGATCTACACGGCGAGAAAGCTTCGACCATATTTTTTGCCTCATAAGGTTAAGGTACGCACTAATTTAGTCCTTAAACAGGTGTTGAGTAACCCAAATATGTCGGGGTGATTGGTGAAATGGGCAGTTGAGTTCAGCGAATATGATGTGGTATATGAGCTGAGAACGGCGATTAAAGCTCAGGTGTTGGCAGATTTTCTACAAAAGATGGTGCATTCGGCTGAGAATGGGGCTGAACAAAAGGAATGGCTGCTACATGTAGATGGATCAACTATGATGTCAGGAGCTGGGCTAGGAGTCGTTTTGACTAGCCTAGAAGGGGAGAATTTCGGTTTTGTAATCAAGCTGGGGTTTAAGGCCTCCAATAACAAAGCTGAACACAAGTCTTTGCTGCAAGGTATAAAAATGGCAAGCGCCTTGGGAGCAAGGTGAATAAAGGCATACACTGACTCACAGTTGGTAGCTCGCCATTATGACGGGTCTTTTAAACCAAGAGAAGAGCACATGTAGGAGTACTTGAGAAAGCTCAAATTGGGAGTAGCTCAATTCGAGTAGTTTAGATTAGAACATCTACTGCGAGCTGACAATACAAAGGAAGATCAGCTCGCCAAAATGGCTGGAACACTGGGCACTTGTGATACGAGAAAGGTCACATTGATGGAGTTAGCACATAGTAGCGTGGAAAAATGGAAGGGTGTCATGGAAATAGATGAAGGAGAAGACTGGAGGACACCGATACGGGAGACTCTTGATAAGGTGGTCGCTGGGAATATGCAGTTATCCACTAAGGAGGCCAGGACAGCGGCACGATTCTGTCTGATGAATGAGTATTTATACAAGTGGTCGCAGTTTGGCCCATATCAGAAATGCCTATCGCTAGGAGAAGGGTTGGATGTGTTGCGATAAATACACGAGGAATATTGTGGGGATCATGCGAAGAACAGGGAGTTGGTTGGGATGGCCTTGCGAGCTGGACTTTTCTGGCCAGGAATGAAGGGTATGTCAGGCGATCTCGTTATGACTTGTAGGAAGTGTCAGATGCATGCACTTATCCTTCATGTGCCTGCAGAGGATATGATGGTGATGAGCTCGCCTGCCCATTTGCACAATAAGGGATTGATATTGTGGGGCCATTGCTGAGGACGCCTTGTAAGAAGCTCCATTTGGTGGTCGTAGTCGACTACTTTACGAAGTGGGTGGAGGCTGAGGCTGTGACAAATATTAGCAAACAAAAAATTATTGATTTCATTTTTAATAATACTTTTTGCAGGTATGGCATTCCACGAGTATTAGTCTCAGATAATGGTGCACAATAATGGGCGTATGGTGCAAAACGATGGGTATGAAACAATGATTTGATTCTGTAGCACATCCCCAAGGTAATGGAAAATTTGAAGTCACTAATCGTATTATTGTTCAAGGAATTAAAATACGATAGGAAAAGGCAAGGGGACCTTGGCTTGACGAGCTCCCTTCTATTTTATGGGCTTGCTGAACTACTCCACGAACTACCACGGGCGAATCACCTTTTAGCTTAGTTTATGGTATGAAAGTTGTCATCCCAGCAGAGATAGTTAGAGGATTTCATCGACTAGAGAACTTTAATGAAGAAGGAAATGAGCGATTGGCTAGAGGGGCTCTTGAAATATATGATGAAATACGTGATAAGGCTGCAGCGCGCGTCGAAAGATACAAACAAAGGATTCGGGCAGACTATAACAAATGAGTAAAATGAAGGTATTTCCAGGTCGGCGACCTAGTCTAGAAGCGGGATGATGCAATCTACACTACGAAAAAGCTAGATCCTAATTGGATAGGACCGTTTAAGATCGTCAAAGTATTAAGGGGAGGTGCATATGTGCTCGAAGATGAAGAGGGAAAATAATTACCAAGGAGCTGGAATATTTGCCACTTAAAGATATACTATGCCTAATTCATTATGCAATGGATGGAGGTTATGTCTTTTATTATTATTACTATCGGCCGATGCTTGTTCAAGTCGGTGATGGATTTAAGTTTTTTATCATACACTTTTCATAACCTATGGGCTGATGCTTGTTTATATCAGCGATGAATAAAGGGATTTTTTTTACACTATTACGATGGTTTTTTATGGTTATGGGTTGATGCTTCTATTAGGTCGGTGATGGTTTTTTATGGATATGGGCTGACGCTTCTATTAGGTCGGCGATGTTTTTTTTTTATTGTTATAGGTTGAAGCTTCTATTAGGTCGGCAATGGTTTTTTGTGGTTATGGGCTGACGCTTCTATTGGGTCGGCGATGGTTTTTTTATGGGTATGGGCTAATGTTTTCATTAGATTAGCGATGGGCTGATGCTTTAATTAGATTGACGATGGAATGATGGATGGATAGTTTTATGGTAAAGAATATGTTTGACTTACATATTCTTTATTGTCCTGTATGCAAAGGATATGTTTGATTTACATATTCTTTGTCGCCTAGAGCATGTTTGACTTACATATTCTTTGCGACCTTTTTGTGTGCTTTGAATCTTGCATGTTCTTTGCTGTTTTATATTTCTTGCATGATTCTTATATAGGAAATGGTGATTGTTCGGTACACTATCTTGAACTATTTGGTAAAATATGTGACTATTTGATGCGACCTGGTTATTTTGCCTTGTTCGTATTATTTGAACATGGGGGACTAAGTTGACTTCTTGGTCGCCTATAGTGTAATTTTATTGAGTTAGTGCGACCTGATTGTGTTGTCTTTTTCACATCACTTTAACATGTAGGACTAAGTAGTATTCTTGGTCTCTTATGATGGAGTTGAGTAGTTTCTCGATCACCTACATTATACTATAGTTTTTATGATCTCTCTGGGCCATCTTGTGTTAAGATCGGCGTACACATGGTGAGAATGGTTCATGGTTATGAGGCAATGCTTAAGTCATAGGGCCATGTGTTAGCAGGTTCATGGTGTCCCATCCTTATGGAGCAATTTATGTTCAACAAGTATGGAGTATTGAGGGACGCTTATGGATGGGAAATTCTTAAAGCTCACATTTTGTGGTTTATATGGATACACTCTTTTAAGGTTGCAGGTCTTATGAGTTAATTTGATTGTGTCGGTTCTTATACTATATGACTCATTCATGGCGAGCTGAAAATTCGTTCGATGTAGAAAAATAAAGTTTCAATCAGATGGAGAAGTTAACATTACAAAATATATAAGCATGACAACATTAGGAAGTAGAAGGAGGGACCAGCTCGTCCAAGGGGATTTCGAGTTCGTTGTTAAGCCCGGCCTTCATTACTGCCGCAGCCGTGCACTTAGTCCACCAGACAACTTTTGGATCCTGTTTGTCACCGCCACGCCAAAAATAGAAGGTAGGTAGACCAGCTTTTAACTTTTCCTTGTCCAGCTGGAAGTTAATCTTCGCCGCTTTGAGCTGTGCCTTGACTCACTCTATGGTGGTGTTAAACCATAATTTAGCTCCTTTTCCTACCTTCTGCAAGAAGGTCGTTGTGTGCCGGTAGGTTGCAATCAGAATGTACCTATAAGCTTCTACATACTTCTAACCTACCTCGCTTTTCAAGAATGTCCGACGACCTTCAACGATCCCTTGCTCACGTGCCGCAACTACCTCCCATTCTTTCTCCAGCAAGAGTCCTTTCATCTCTAGTTGTTGCTTCTCCAGCCAGACGACCTTGTCTCTTGCTGCCTCAAGTTTGGCGACCTCCGCCTTCAAATCCTCTAGTTGGACGGTCTCCCTTTTTATTATTTCTGGCTAAACTTTTACAATATTTGGCTCTTCTTCCTGGACTGCTATCCGGCGACGAGTTTCATCCAACTCTCCTTGCGTTAAAGACAGTTGTTTAGTCTGTCTATTGGCATGTCCTGATAGCTCTTTGCACGCCTTCTTCCACTTATTTAGAGACTCTTCCTCAGAGGTCGCTATCAACAGGTGGCCGGATATTGAGGCCATCAGAGGTTACAACTTTATCATGGTAACAATACGAATGTGCTATGAGTTAGAAATATATTAAATCATATCATGGGATTTTAAGAAGATAAATTACCTGGGTCAACACTTGTTTTTGGAGGAGAGAATGGGTCTAGTTGGCATTATAACATTGTGAGAGGCTCTCGTCCAGATTAGGGGAGCCTGAACTAGATGCTCCTTGAGTACGGTGATGTTTTGGAGCAGGGGGTGAAGCTCGAGCTCGACCATGAATAGTTTGTTTCTTCTTACCCTTGCCTGGGCATGCAGGGGCAGATGACCGTCTGAATCGCCAACCTCCACTGGTTTGTTCTTAGCAGCAAGGGCGAGCTCCACTTCATCTTTAATATTTACAGTAAGAGCTACAGAAGTTATTGTCAGAGTTGGATCTAGTTGAATCACTACTGTTATCCTCTGGGCTCAAAGTCTTGCGGTCGAATATAAGGCATTCTGCATAAAAAGAGAATAGGATTATTATTTTTTTTTAGGCAGGTTGGAGGATAAGCGGGGATCTATGATGTATTAAACCGACCGAATTTAAGCCTGGTCAATTATAAAGGTCGTTGGCTAAGGCCCTCAAAAGAGTACCCCCTCTCTGACTTGGTGAGTCTCATTATGTCTTAAGGAAACTTACTCCATTGTTTGAGTAATCCCGAGTAATGTTAATGAAGAGAAGGTCGATCTTTCTCCGAGGGTGCTGCTTCCTGAGGAGGGGTCGTGTCCTTCCATTATGTAAAGAATGGCCAGGGTTCTCTAGAATGGAGGAAGAAACACTTGGCTCGCCACTCGTGGACTTTTGAAGAAGGGCGAACTATGAAGTGCGTCTTTTGACGCGAAGAAAGATAAAAAGAACATTTCTGCCTTTTTATTTGGTAGTAGAATTGGAAAGAATTTACATCAGGTTCTACATTATGATATTTACATAGAATTATATACCCCGTTATAAATTTAATAGAATTGGTGGTCATTTGAAATAAGGGGGACTTTATACTTCTTGTAAGTGGCGACCAGGAAAGGATGCGGGGGAAATCTAATTCGTGCTTTTAGATGGTCATCAAAGGTAATGTGGTTTAGAGGGGGATGGTCTAGATCATTTTTACCACCGCCGGGCTGAACGAATTGGATAGTATGGGGGAGGTTAAGGTTTTCTAAGAAGGCTACGAGCTGACTCTTGTTGGGGAGTGCCCACGTATTTCCGATAGTCACCCGGGTAGCTATCGCGAGAGGTGATAACTCGGCATGAGCTGATGGAGGTACAACTATTACTGGGTTAGTAAAGAAAAAATCGAGATGTGTAGAAGTTGAGGGTGCTTGTGGTTGTGTTAGGTGAATGGCTTCTGGGATGCTCTCGGTCAAAGCTCTGGTTTGAGCTTCGAGTTTAGACCAAGAGGGGCTTCCCGCTAGTTCATCTACCAGGCTGGGTCTTGGTCTGGAAGTAGAAATATTTTTCTTTTTGCTTGGTCGTTTCAAGGGGATTTCCATAGATTCCGTCTCAGATGGAGTATCGTGCATTGGAGAACTAGGGTTTTGAGAATCGGAATCCGAGGAAGCTAGAGTTGCCATACGTCAATAATAACAAACAAAAAATGGGGAAGGGGAAGAAGAGAAATATGCTCACAAAGTAGAAATCTGAAATAAAATAAAATAATTGGTGTTGAAATAGTGAGTTAAAAGGACTTACGCATGGTGTCATGGTAGAATGAATTCACTGTGCTAAAGATTTCTGAATTTGGGGATGATTGTATGTTTCACCGAATAACTCTTGGGGTTTTTCAAAGGAGAAAATGGAGGCTGCTTGCTTTTGCTTTTTTTTGAAAATACCAAGAAATGAAGGTGAAAGATTGCTTGTATTGGGAGATGCGTAAATTTGAGGAGACAGAGAGGTTTTTTGGGTGACGCAAAGGTTGTTAAGGTTTATTGTGGATCTTTCATTTTATGGCCCACATGAATAAATATATTACGAGGAAATGGGCTTACGATGTGTATCCGACATAATGGAGATGTGCATTTAATGTTAGTAAGTGTGAGGTGATGCTTTATGGTCTTTGCGCTTTTACCAAGAGGTATGTGAGATTGACTTTTTCATGATTACATTATACTCGATTTTCTACCTCAATCAAGAAAAATGTGGGGACTAGCTGATACGACATCAAATATCCAGGTCGGTAAATATGCAAGTTTTATATAGATTTATTATGAGTCGACCTCCCTTTTTAAAAGAGACAATTTTTCTATAAGGGGGGCGAGCTGTTTTATAGAAGTTGTGACCTCTTGTATGGGAGTGACGAACTCTCATCTTAGGTAGCGAACTCTTAAGGAATAAATAGTGTTATCGCAGCTCGATATTGAGAGCTGGGCTTTATGGTTAACATGATCTTGGGCCCAGGCAGGCTGATATGGAATATGGTATGGGGGCCCATCGAACTAAAAGGTATGGTATGGTTATTGACCCATGTTCATTATGGTAATTTAGCGAGAGTTCTCATATTTATGGTAACTTAGCATGCAAGATAGATTCTAATTCTAAGTCAGTTAATATTTATGAAATTTTTGTTGTAATAGAGATGAGAACCCTCGATTGGGAACATATCTCTTATCTATATAAAGAAGACCCAATCCTCATTCTTTTCTTTAAGTTGATTTTATATCCTATATTTAAAATCTCGCACATCTCTCTCAAACACTATCTGACTTAAGTATCGAAGGTCTAATGCCGGGGCTGTCCGCTCTCCGGCTTGTGTTTTGTTTTGTTGGCTGATCAGGTCAACAAGGGCTTTCTGAAAATCTATCAGGTCGCCTAATACGTATTCGATGTTATCACTTTTTTTTCTTGATGAACCAATCTTTTTTGTCGCATCTTAAATAGCTTGGGGCCAAGTGTGTGATTCCATATTAAAATAAAATAAAATAATCACTATTAAAGAAATTTTCTTTCCACCCCTAAGTTGTGATTGCTTTACTTTTCTAATTTCATCTAGATACTTTTTCAAAAACAAATTAATCAATTATTACTTCATAGATTTTTTTATTATTTATCCACTTATGTATTTCTAACTAACAATTATTATTTTATTATTTCATATCATCAAATTATGTCACTAAAACTTTATCTTATATTCATTCATTCCTGCATTTAAATAAACACATATTTTTCCCTCAACTTCTTTTATCACCACTCTTTCTTATTGAAAAGAGAATTTCCAAAATAAACATATATTTCATTGCATATTAAAACCTCCATATATATGTACCTACAAGGAAAGGAGACGCCCCTATATACTTGTGACGAATGAAATTTTATTAGGTACAACATAAACAACTTGACATAATAATAAATATAAAACAAACTGGAGGACAAATTTCCTTAGTAACTTTTATTTGTGCAAATTATGAAAGTCGTGTTCATCATCCGTGATCATCAAACTTATGGGCGTTTTCAATGACAGCAAAAAGATTAGAAAGTCAACTGCTAATCACTTCCTCCCGCACATATCATGTATCGATATGTATACATTGAACTCTAAATTCCAAACTTAAAAAAATTAAAACAATTTTCAACATGTTTGAAAATCCATTAGAACTAGACTTTCAAGTATAAAAAACCCACCTTTTCTTATTTAAAATAAAACAAAATTAGGAGATCGGCCGTTAATTCCAAATGGACTTTTTTAGAATAAATCATTTTCCAAAATTATTTTTGAAAAAAGTGCAAATTTGTGACTTTGAAATTCTTTCGTTCCATTCCAAATGGATGGACATTGAAATGCATTTGAATTCCAAATTGAGCTACATGAATGACGAAAATTATGTCCAAATAGCACACACAAACACAAACAATCTTTTGGGTAAAATAGTAAAATCTGTCAATGTTGTGAAAATCTATCTAGGTGCTCGTATGCAAGACAATTTTGTCTAAATCGGCGAACAAAATATATCAGCAAAAAAAAGGGACCAAGAGGGGATTGAGTCCGCCTATGTTAAAAATGGGGTCTAGATGGCCGCTTTTGCGTATGGATGGCAATAAACCCGCTCGTCCCCGCCCGTCCCAACGGGGATGAGCGTTGGGACGAGAATTACCCACTTTAAGTGGGTATGAGAATGAGAATAATGTTCCACTCATTGGTACCATTCCGGTTTGAGACCTGTTTCACACCCATATATATTATTATTTAAATATTTATTTATTTTATATTTTGAACTATTTTTAAATGTAATAGACTAAATATTTATCATGCTATTTGAATTTTCTTATAATTTTCTTTTTTTATATATTTAAGTAGATCTAAAAATCAAACTCCGTTTTTTTTTTTTAAATTTTTCTTAAGTAATAAAATTTAGGTGGATACAAGCGGGTATGAACCGGGTATACGGACGGAGCAGGTGATTCGATATTGCGGGTGGGGCGGGGGCGGGGACTGGTAACGATAACAAAGATTCCCACTTAATTTGAAGAGGGGGCGTGGATGATGATGATGATACTTTTTCAAGCGGGGATGGGGGCGGGTTAGGCATACCCGCCACTGCCTGCCCCCATTGCCATCCCTACCTTTGCGTCTTCAATCGAACATAGGAATAAAGAAAAATAGTCTTAATTAAAAAAAATAAAATGATATATATATTGGTATTTCTAAATTGCATTTTCACGACCATAAAAAAATTGCTTAAGGAGTTAAAAACTTTTGTAAGTTGAAAAAAAGTACTTCCTCCTTCCACAAAAATAATCCACCATTCTATTTTTATCCGTTTAAGAAAGATAGTCATGTTACTATATTTAACATATTATTAATTTTATTTTCACGTATACTTTATTAATATTTTTGAATAAATTGAAAATTGATAATTATAATATAAAATCTTATTATTTTAATAATAAATATACTAATTTCAACATTGATTTGTACAAGTATTAATTGATATTAATAAATTAAATAAGAATATAAATTACTAATTTCTTAATGCACGTAAAATCAATCGTAAAATTATTATCGTGAGACGGATGAAGTAATAAATTAAATTTGTCCTTTTCATTGACTCCCCCGTCTTTCATCCAACTCCACCCACGTTCTTTTCTTATATATACACGCACATAGATACAGACACAACCATATATTGCCATCTCAAATGTGAAGAATTTGTCTTTCCAAAATACTATATTCAAAACGGCTCACTCTTTGCACAAATTCTTCCAAATACTATCATAGAATACAAGAGTTGAGATTTTGCTGTCATCCTTCGGGAAAAATAAAGAAAAGGAAATAAAAAGAAAAATATATATGTGTACTAATTCTGATATGGAGCAGACTAAAAAGAAGAAGAAAAACAGCAGCAGCAGGAGCAACATATCCTTTGGGTCGATTTTCATGCATGCCGATGGTTCGGACATGGTGTTGATGGGCCTCGGGCTGGTCGGCGCTTGTGGCGATGGGATCTCCATGCCTGCGATGCTGTTGGTCACCAGCAAGCTCATGAACAGTTTCGGAAAGTCCCAGATTTCACTTGCTGATAATTTCACTCACAGCATCAACAAGGTCAGATTAGTTCTTACCAATTTGAATAATAATAATAATAATAATAATAATAATAATAATAATAATAATAATAATAATAATAATAATAAAAAACATATTAAGCCTTTGTTGTTGGTTTGTTTCTGTAGCTTTTCACTTCAAAATCTTCGTTTTAAACTGGTAAAGGAAATGATTAATTAATTATAGCTATATGTGGTACTACTTTTTCGGTAACCATTTTAAGGCTTTTTCTTTTTCTTTCATTTTAATGTCTCGTCATTCGTCAATTGGGACTGTATCCTTTTCGGGATGATAACCCTTTGCAAAATTTGTTCATTTTTATTTCATATTTTTATGGTAAGTTTTTATTTTCTCTCCTCCAATTCTTTTCTTCCTGCACCCTATTTGCATACTAATAAGAATTTTATGTATGTGGCTTACAAGATATTTCAGTCGATTGACAGTACAACATAATTTTTTAATTTCTATTTTTGGTTGCAGGACGCATTGGTTCTTTGTTACATGGCTTGCGTGCAATGGGTCGCTTGCTTTCTCGGTAGGTGATTTCTTATTTTCAAATTTTGTTATATGTGGTTTTCATCTTATTCCATTTTCTTATCTATCATTTATGTTTTTTCCTTATCCTTAGAGGGATATTGTTGGACAAGAACAGCAGAGAGACAAGCTTCAAGATTAAGGTCAAGATACTTAAAAGCTGTGATGAGGCAAGACGTTGGCTACTTCGATCTGCACGTGACCAGCACAGCTGAGGTCATCGAAAGCGTCTCCAGTGACAGTCTCGTAATTCAAGATGCCATTAGTGAAAAGGTTAATTTAGATTAATTCATCCATTAACTCTACCTAATTATACTCGGTGAATAACAAAGTCCCTTATTAACACTCTCGCAACAGGTTCCGGTTTTTGTGATGAACCTCTCGACCTTCGTCGGGTCCTACGTGGCGGCATTCATAATGCTATGGAGATTGGCGATCGCCGGATTTCCGTTCGTGATATTCCTACTCATACCGGGCTTGATGTACGGGCGGGCTCTGATGAGTATTGCGAGAAAAATCCGGGACGAGTACAATAAAGCGGGGTCCGTAGTGGAACAAGCGCTTTCGTCTGTGCGGACGGTTTATTCGTTCGTTGGGGAGAGCAAGACTATTGACGCGTACTCTAATGCTCTTCAGGGGACTGTGAAATTGGGATTGAGACAAGGTTTGGCCAAAGGCTTAGCCATTGGTAGTAACGGTGTGGTCTTTGCGATTTGGTCGTTTATGGCTTATTATGGTAGTAGGTTGGTTATGTACCACGACGCTCAAGGAGGCACCGTTTTTGCCGTCGGGGCCGCAATTGCTATTGGTGGATTGTAAGTAAATTTCTTTTTCATATAGGATTTCTCGCCAATTACTTTTTAAGTTGTTATTGTTTATTAGTTAATTGTATTGGTTTTATATAGAGTGTTTGAAAAACCTTTTGATTTCAGAAGGAGTGATTTGTTGTAGAAGAAGCTAAAAGTTAAAAACTAGTGTGTTTTTTTAAAGAAATTAAAGCACTAAAAATTATTAAGAAACACTCTCAATTTTGTGACAAGTTCTAATTGTCCTCAACTTATTATTGAGTAGAATTTTTTTTCTTGGTTAAACAGATCGTTAGGTTCGGGTTTGTCCAACTTAAAATACTTTTCCGAAGCGAGTGCAGCTGCGGACCGCATAAAAGAGGTCATCCAACGAGTCCCGAAAATCGATTCGGATAGCATGGAAGGCCAAATACTACTGAGTGTCTCGGGTGAAGTTGAATTTAAACACGTCGCGTTCACATACCCGTCGAGGCCCGAAAGCGTAATTTTTGAAGATTTTAATCTCAAAGTCCCTGCGGGAAAAACGGTAGCGTTGGTTGGAGGGAGTGGGTCCGGAAAGTCGACAGTGATTGCTCTGTTGCAGAGATTTTACGATCCGCTCGGCGGCGAGATTCTACTTGATGGAGTGAAAATTGACAAATTGCAAGTGAAGTGGTTAAGGGCACAAATGGGATTGGTTAGTCAAGAGCCGGCGCTTTTTGCAACCTCGATCAAGGAGAACATACTCTTCGGCAAAGAGGATGCATCGATGGATGAGGTTATAGAGGCTGCCAAAGCTTCTAATGCTCACAATTTTATCACTCAGTTGCCTCACGGTTATGAGACTCAGGTAATTATTGTGGTTTGCCTTTTATTTATATTTATCTTTTTTATTTATTCATGCTAGTGTTGTTTCAAATCATGGAATATTTCATCAAGTGAGAAGGGAAATTATGCACCTCCTGAACTATGGTGGGGCTAACCTCTGCTTTTGGTTTTTTAACTTTGTGATAATGCATCTACTGTAAGATACTTTTTTCCTCACTTTTGCACTCGTGACATATAATAGTATCTATCGACCACTTTAAGCTCACTTTCTTTTTTTCATAGAAACAAATTGACTGTTTGAAGGAATCTTGTAGACTTACTGTACTTTAGAAGTTGATGCTATATACTTGCATATTATCAAAGTGGAAAGAGCGTGATATATTACTCTATTGTTGAAAAGTGCTTGTCTTGTTTTTGTGCAGTACAAACACTGTTTTGAAAAGCGCTAGGTGCTGCAATCGGTATTGTATAGATAAGATTAGGCGGGGATTTTTGGAACATCAAGTATAAGAACAATTTTATGGATTATTACAAAAAGTACCCTTAAAGTTTGATCTAATTACTGAAAGAACTCCATCTAATTTTTAAATTAAAAAAATAAGCTCTGAGGTTTGATTCAAATATTATACTGTAATATTTTTATAGATGGAAAGAGAGATTTTGAAATGTTTTTTGTTTATAAGGGTTTAATGTAAGACAAAATAAAATCTCAAGGTTTTTTTTATATATATATTTTTTAATTATGAAATTTGGTTGGGTTCCTTTAGTAATTAGGTCAAACCTTAAAGTTACTTTTTGCAATTAGCCCTAACTTTTCTCCATTCTTTAACGTTATTAAAGTTGAACTCAAAGTTCAACTCTTCTCGTCTACCTTCAAAAATATATGATTGATTAATCATGACGCTAGTAAACTAATTGATGCTAATAATCTAATATATGACGATGATATGATATGGATATGCACCTACTTCCCATATGTCATAAATTACCTTCTCCAGATGATTCTTTCTTCATTCAATTCGTTAATTGAGAATTTTGGTTATCAGAATCTCGTAATCTGTGTACCTAGTTGACTAAACTGTGTAAGAAAAGTCAAAATTGTAAACTCCACCTTGGTTAAATTCATTATGCATTCAATATGATATCTTTTACTAATAAATTTGAAAACTGTGGCTGGCAACTCAAATATGTAATAAATTTTTTTTTTTTGTACAGTTTCTTGAATTTGAAGTTTTTCTTTTTTTTTTTCTTTTTTCTTTCTGTGAAATAATCGGCATAATATCTGCACCAGGTCGGTGAACGAGGAGTACAAATGTCTGGAGGCCAAAAACAGAGAATCGCAATAGCAAGAGCCGTAATTAAAGCGCCTAAAATCCTCCTACTTGACGAGGCCACTAGCGCTCTTGACTCCGAATCCGAGCGAGTCGTCCAGGAGGCTCTCGACAAGGCAGTCTTGGGCCGCACCACCATCGTCATAGCCCACCGTCTCTCCACGATCCGTAACGCCGACCTCATCGCCGTGGCCCAAAACGGCCAAGTCATGGAGATCGGCTCGCACGACGACCTCATCGATAACGATCAAGGCCTTTACACCTCGCTCGTTCGCCTCCAACAAACCGAGAATCCTAGCAGCATTACACCATCGTCTATCACTAACAACGATGTCATTCAAAGCTCGAGTAGTCGAAGGCTGTCGATAGTCAGTCGGTCCAGCTCAGCCAACTCGGCCGCGCCAAGCCGAGGACTAGAAACTCAAACTGGGTCCCGCGACCAAGTTTTCGGGACGCCCTCGTTTAGGAGATTGCTCGCTATGAACATGCCGGAGTGGAAGCAGGCGACGTTTGGGTGTATAAGCGCGATATTATTCGGCGCTATTCAGCCGCTGTACGCGTTCGCGATGGGGTCGATGATATCGGTTTATTTTATTCAAGATCACAGTGTGATCAAGGACAAGACGAGAATATACGCGTTTTCGTTTCTTGGGTTGGCGGTTTTCTCGCTCTTGGTTAATATCTGCCAACACTACAATTTTGCGGCGATGGGGGAGAATCTGACGAAGAGGATCAGGGAGAGGATGTTGTCGAAGATTCTCACGTTTGAGATTGGGTGGTTCGATCGGGATGAGAATGCGACTGGGGCCGTGTGCTCGAGACTGGCCAAAGATGCCAATGTGGTATGTGCACTAACCACATATAGTAAAGTTATATATTGCCAAAAATAAAAAATGAAGAAACTAATACTTTTGATTTTTAAGGGATACTTGCAAAAAAATACCCTTGATTTTTGATCTAATTAAAATAAAATAAAATCCAACTTATAAGTTTTAAAAATACAAAAAGTACCCCGTAAATCCGATACAAATGTTAAAATTAAGGGAAGGGGTTAACTGTTATACTCTTAAAAAATCTGAATGGGAGTTTTGAATTATTTTTTACTTATGAAAGGGGTAAGTGTAAGACAATAAGATGTTAGGGTACTATTTTTTAATTTTGAAAGTTTGAAGGGTTTATTTTTTTTTTTTTGTAATTAGAGCAAACCTCGAGGGTAGGTTTTGTAATTAACCCTTTTTTATGTGATGATTTTATAGTCAATTGTCAAATCCTTTTTTTTTTTCTTCTGTGTAAGGATTACGGGAAAAAAACCCTGGGATTTAAGCTAAATTGCAAATAAATCCAGTAATCTTTCAAAATCACAATTACCCCTAAGGTTTGTATCTCAAAATATCAGGGAGAATTGGTACTTTCGAAAGACAACGGGACTGCTTTTAGAATTTATCTAAAGTCAGGGGTATTTTTGTAATGCACCTTATTTATAACTTTGCTTACTAAAACTCGAAACATTAAGAACCCATCATAAAAAATCCATTTCTTAAGCAATTGTCCATTTATGATTTGAGTCTAATCACATTTGGATATCTATTACAGGTTAGGTCCCTGGTAGGCGATCGGATGGCTCTGCTTATCCAGACATTCTCCGCAGTAATAATCGCATGCACGATGGGCCTTGCCATTGCATGGAAGCTTGCGTTGGTAATGATTGCCGTACAACCCTTAATCATAATCTGCTATTATTGCAAACGTGTCCTGCTAAAAAACATGTCGAAAAAGGCAATCAAAGCTCAAGACGAAAGCAGCAAGCTTGCAGCCGAAGCGGTCTCCAATCTTCGGACTGTGACAGCCTTCTCTTCGCAGGCCCGAATCCTCAAAATGCTCGAGAAAGCCCAAGAAGGGCCTCAGAAGGAAAGCATACGCCAGTCTTGGTTTGCCGGAATTGGGCTCGGGACCTCCCAAAGCCTCATGACGTGCACTTGGGCCTTAGATTTTTGGTATGGTGGAAAACTTATAGCAGAAGGATTTATCGGAGCAAAGGCATTATTTCAAACTTTTATGATCTTGGTGAGCACGGGCCGTGTCATAGCCGATGCTGGGACTATGACCAATGATCTAGCCAAAGGGGCCGATGCTGTTAGATCAGTTTTCGCTGTTTTGGACCGTTATTCCTTGATCGAACCGGAAGATCAAGATGGGTATAAGCCCGATAAGTTAACGGGCCATGTCGAGCTGCATGATGTCGATTTTGCCTATCCGGCTAGGCCCAATACGATGATCTTCAAAGGCTTTTCAATTGACATCAATGCCGGAAAATCAACTGCGTTAGTGGGACAAAGTGGGTCTGGAAAGTCGACTATCATAGGCCTAATCGAACGGTTTTACGATCCGATACGAGGGGTGGTGAAAATCGATGGACGAGATATCAAGTCTTATCATTTGAGATCGATGAGGAAGCACATCGCGCTCGTTAGTCAAGAGCCAACGTTGTTTGCCGGTACCATACGGCAAAATATAACTTACGGAGCATCGGATGATATTGATGAAGCCGAGATCATTGAAGCATCTAAGGCAGCGAACGCGCATGATTTCATCGCTGGATTAAAGGACGGTTATGATACGTTCTGTGGGGACAGAGGATTGCAGTTGTCCGGTGGGCAGAAGCAGAGGATCGCTATTGCTCGTGCCATACTAAGAAATCCGGTGATTTTGTTATTAGACGAGGCCACGAGCGCATTGGACACACAATCTGAGAAAGTAGTACAAGATGCACTCGAGCGGGTTATGGTCGGGAGGACAAGTATTGTTGTGGCACATAGATTGAGCACCATAAAGAATTGTGATGAAATTGCTGTTTTGGATAAGGGAAAAGTGGTAGAAAAGGGGACTCATTCTTCTTTACTGGCTAAAGGTCCAAGTGGAGTTTATTACTCGCTCGTTAGTCTTCAGAGGACGCCCAGCACCACTCAAACAATTAACTGATGATGTTCAATTTGTTGTATTAATAGGCCTTTTAACTTTTGGATGAGAATCTTTATGAATTTGAGGCCTTTAACCTTTTTGTTTTTTTGGGAAAGTGCAAGGTGAATGTAATATTGTTAAGCTCTGAAATGAAACTCTACTCATTTTCTGATGTGTAAATGTACGGAACGTTGTGAGTTTCAAATAAATTTTTTTTTTGTTTACAGTTGCATCACATCTATGTCATATAAATGGTTCAATGTGTAAATGTACTGCATTCTAGCAACTATGGGGTTTCATTCATTTAACTGAGCTAGCATCGGTTTCTGAACATATACTTGGGGCTTGACGGCTAGTGAGCGATTTCTTCGTTCTCCCGAGGCCGCCGCTACGAAAACTAGCCTCCGATCACGGATTTCCTTGGCCTACCGTTTATGGTGGATGGGGATTTCCTTGGCTTACCGTTTATGGAGTGATGCGACCAAAAAGATTGGTGATTCAAGAATATGGGGTACTAAACTCAAATAAGAGATCAGCGACCTGAATAGATTCAAATTATGTCGCAGCGATCTGATTGATCTCCAAAAGCCTCCTGACGACGCCTCCTGACGACCTGATCGATCCTGCAAAACAACACCTTAGCCAAGGCGGTGGACGGCCCTGGCGAAGGTCCTCCGATGCTTAAGTTAGAGAGTGCGAGAGATATTTCGAGAGTTCAAACGTAAAAACAATTTAAAGTAAAAGTGAGGACTGAACCCCTTTATATATACAAGAGAAGTATTCCCCAAGTTAGAGTTACCTTCTCCAACTATAATTTCATAAATACCGCAACCGACTTAGAATCAGAATTTCTCCTATATGCTAGTTCCCATAAATAATATATTTCTCGCTAAAATTACCAGAATAGGCCTGTGCCTATGATTCTTTAAATATAGTTCGCTGGGACCCCATAATACCATCCATATTAGCCCGTTCCCCAACAATCAAAAAGCCCAACACCCAGCGTTGAGCTACCACTCAACGCCAAGTTGGTAAAACCACAAGAGGTCGCTACCCTATATGAGAGCTCGTCACTCCCATACTACAGGTCGCTACTCTAAAAAACAACTCATCCATCTCTTAGAAAGAATACTCCTTCCGAGAAATGAGGTCGCTTACCATAAATATTGGCATATAGTTTGCATGAATATTTAGTGTCGTATCAGCTAGTCTCTCATATTCTGACTGATTGAGGCACGAAATCAGGTAGAATATGTAAAAAGTAAAAAGAACGCATCGTCCACTTACTTGAATTAAAGACTCTAACCATAAAAGTTTACTCAATCACTCTGTTAGCTTACCAGGACATTATACCATAATTCACATTAATCCAGCTCTTGATATTGAGCCATAACATTTTTCATCCAACGAGAGCTCACCAAATAAAATTGCGACCTTCAAAAGATCAGCTCCCTCAACCCCCGAAAAGAATGCACCTTTCAAAAGAAAAAGGTCGCTTATAAGTCCCCAAAATATATGTCTATCGACTTGAAATATCTGTCGACCTATAAAAAACACCCTTTGCCGACTTAGAGTCTTACGCATGTAGAATAATTCAGCAAAATTTAATCATAACCTTTTTAAGAAGTCAAAACTCGCCACTCCCATCCATCACATCCCTTTAAAGAACATTAAGTGCCATCTGACACTGTGTCGGACACGTGTCATCTCCCCATTTTTTAGTAATATATTTAATACGCTGGGCCATAAATGAAAGACCCAAAATATTACTAAAAAACCCTACTAACTTCCCGCTCCTTTCTGTCGCTTCAGCTTTTACGCCGCCCAACACATATTATACTTCTTCATTTCATTTCATCGTCACTTTATCAAAACACAGGCAAAGAACTCAATTGTTCCTCTGCAAAAAAGATTTCTCTCTCACAAAATTTCTGCAAAAAATTCACAGCGCGCCGGCATTATCTTCAAAAGCAACTACAACAATAATGGGTATGTCCCCCTAATCCTTCGTAATAGCAATTAATTTCAATTTCTTTCTGCAATTGTTGCATCTTGTTGAATATTTTTGTATTTCTTTTTCACTTTTCTTTCTCCCCAATACTTGACTGATGATGAATCCAGCATCCTCCACTCCCGATTCTCAAAACCCACAACCTTCCCCTGACTCTGAGCCCCTTGAAAACCCATTTCTTTTTAAAAGAAGACGAAACCCTCCTTCGCCGCGGCCTGGCCTCATGACGAACAGGAAGGTGACATCAGTTGGCCCAAGCTTGAGGCCCAGACTAGGGCTTACACTGAGGAAAGAGCCTTGGTTGAAAACATATCCGAAGATCCTCCTCCATCCCAACCTGAAATTGAAAAAATTCCCGAGGGCATTCCTCTAACCAAACCCAACTTATCTTCCACATCTCAATCCGAGCATTTTCTTGAGAATCCCGTAACAGTAGCACCTCCATCTGCTGTTTCCGACCTGCTTCCCCTACCCCACGCCATTAGGGTAGTTAAGGATAACTGCTGGCTGCTCCCAGATCGGGTAAAGTTTGAAGAGTTCAAGATAGCTCTCAATCTCCCTGATACTGCCACAATAATCAAGCCAAATATCTTACAAACTAACCCAAACCATCCTCCACCTGACCACATTGTATTTTTTGATGAATTACTAAAAGCAAGTTTTAGGTTTCCTGTCCACTAGTTTTTTATCTCCACTATAAATAAATTTAAAATTCCCCTTCTCCAACTGACTCCTAACTCAATAAGGTTCATGGAGGGATATGTTATTTTAATGTGAATACTACCATGTCCAACATGATCCAAGTTTTTTCCACTTCTGTTTCCAAGTAAAATATCAAAAAAAATCCTTTTATTTTTCAGCCCGCCTCGGGAAACCTCGCTTCTTGGTGAATCCTTCATCAAAATTTCCCGATTGGCGGAAAAATTTCTTTTTTATTCATAACACTGGAACCTGGCCTTTTAACACCGACCTATAATACTATACCCCAAAACAAGACAACCCTGCTACCTTAAAAACACGACCCATGCTCTACCAGCAATACACTGATCAGCTTGCTGAATGGAGTAAAAGCCCATTCGATATGATATAACTCACCAGGTCGGAGAGATCATTTTACTTTGTAGGTCTTGACTATCGATCCGGATCAAGCCTTGACCAGATCAGAATTTGGTAGGTCTCCTTAGTTACTAAATTCCTCATCCTTCATAGTAATCATAACTTAATTTAACCCTGTATTTTATGTTGCAGATGACTTATCAGCACTTGCATCTCATCGAGCTCGGAGGGAGCCACTTTGCAGGCTGACCCGAGCACAGCAACCACATCAGTGCCGCGACCTCCCACTAGTGCAGAAACAGTTTTCTAGAACGCCCTATTTCAGTTATTCTAGAACGCCCTTCCCAGACGTTCTGACTAGAGCTGTTCTAAAATATCAGATTTTCCAGATCAGCTTTCTGAGGCGTTCCAGAATATTCGATATTCTAGAACAGTTATTTGAGACGTTCTAGAAAAATAATTTACCAATTCTCGAAAACAGTTTTCCCCGGTTAATATGTTCTATAAAATAACATTCCAAAACGGTTACAAAAAAAAACGTTCTAGAAAATATAAATTCCAGAACATCTTTCCCAAAATGTCGATCTGGAAAACTTATATTTTAGAACGTCATTTTCGAACAGGACGTTCTAGAATAAATATTTTCTAGAACGTCTCTTTCTAAATGGCATTCTGGAAAATGTATATTCTAGAACGTCGTTTCCTAAATGACGTTCTAGAATATGCATTTTTCAGACGCCATTTAGAAAAAGACGTTCTAAAATATACATTTTCCAAAACGTCTTTAAAATTGACGTTCTGGAATATACATTTTCCAGAACGTCCATTTGAAAAACGATCTAGAATATAAATTTTCCAGAACGCCTTTTCAAAAAAACGTTCTAAAATATACATTTTCCAGATCGTCTTTTGGAGAAAGACATTCTAAAAAATGTTTATTCCAGAACGTCCTTGTCGGAATGGCGTTCTGGAGAATGTATATTCCAGATCGTCAGCTTCGGAAAGATGTTCTGGAATATACATTTTGTAGAACGTCTTTCTTGTAACCGTTCTGGAATGTACATTTTTCAAAACGTCTTTTTCAAAAAAGTCGTTCTAGAATATACATTTTGCAGAACGTCTTTGGGAATGACGTTCTAGATTTGACAGTTTTTGAATTCCCAATTTTTTTCATTTTTTTTTCCAGATCTATTCATCCCTAAATTGAAATTTTTTTACAAAAAACCAATCATCCATTAATCACAATAATACATACACACCAAAATATATCAATACGAACAACATAAGTCACCAAATACACGATCACCAAATGTTAAAGTAGAAATCACCAATAATACACAATTCTCCAAATACACGTTCACCAAAAAGACGAGTACCTATTTTACTACCATTCAAGTTATCCACAAATAGTTTGTTTGTGATCAAGCAATAACCTCTAATAAACACTCCGCCCAACGTCTACGTACATCATCAATGTCATCGTTCGAATAAGGTTGTTCCATGTTGAGTGACCGCAGGTCAATGAAAAACCGGAAATAAATCTTTAATTTGAGAATAGAGAACATATATATATATATCCCCTTGATAATTGATTTCGAATAACACAGAGATCACAAAATCAACCACTGGAGATAGAATTAAAAATATTGTTAATAAAAATAATAGGGACAATTCCCAACTAGAAGGTGGGCTGTGTTACCCCTATATAATCACATGCTAATAGAAGATGTCAATCTAGGCAGTTAGAGATTTCAATCTAGGCAGGGGACGAACAAGTTAAAAGAGCTCATACAGTTTTTCAGAAGGTAAATCGACCAAGAAGCAAAGGCTGAAAAAAGAGGTGCCGTAAACACACAAACAGTTTGCACAGACACATGAATATTGAAGGAGTTCAGTATCCTGCCAATAAAAGACAAATTTCACATCAATCCTAACTACCAGAGCAAAACACTTTATGTGCCCGATTATTTTCTAACTAAAAAGAATCTCTTATGATCTTAGATCTATTAAAAGCAACAATTTATTTATGTACACACCGCCATAAGGTGCCTGCAGTCAATGTAAATCCAGGGTAAACAGTTCCACTAATCACACGTCCAAGAGGATACCTTTGACATATTTTAGAAAAACACACTCAATAATTTTGATGTTAAATTAGAACTGAAATGCAACGATAATCTTTTCCACCCAAATATATCAACTATTACCATGTACGGTCATCAAACCAATTCCAAAAGTCATAGACTCCATTTTTTATAAGATACTGTTTCCACCAGAAAGAATAAAAAAATGTAAAGACTAGGTTATTCCATAATTCATAATACATTCGAGAAATAATTAATTATTGAGGTGCGTAACCTCTGCAAAAGCCAATAATCCAAGACCAGCTGCTGCTGCTGCGACACCAAGAGCCAGAGGCACAGAATCAGAAGCCTTCTGCAAATCAAACTTTCTTCTTATTTATTTATTATTATTATTATTATTATTATTATTATTTTATTAAGAAAGAAAGAAAGAAAGAAGCTATAAGGTAGTGATACAAGCCGAGATATTTACCCTAAAAGCATCACCAATTGAGGTCAAGGCTAAACGTCTTTTTTGGTTGTATCCAGGGAAGGCCGCTTTTCTGCATGGGTTTCATTTGGTAATAAATTTAAATGTTATTTCAAAGAAAGTAAAAGAGAATTAAAAAAGTAGTAATCACTAACCGTCCACCCTCTCGGCCCTTCTGCACCGTCTTTGATTGCATAAGCAGATTTGAAGCCATTAAACGTAACTAGTTCTGCTACGAGTTCCGAGTTTCCATCAA
Source organism: Phtheirospermum japonicum (assembly GCA_014905375.1). Lineage (NCBI taxonomy): Eukaryota > Viridiplantae > Streptophyta > Magnoliopsida > Lamiales > Orobanchaceae > Phtheirospermum > Phtheirospermum japonicum. Next base: position 286,489 of record BMAC01000377.1, read on the forward strand.
ACCTGTCTTCATCAAAAATCGGAAACATAGATAAGATTGGTTGTTGTTAAAAGTCTTGATATGCTAGAGAAAATGAAAATCATTTGCAAACACTTCCAACAGCACAAATCAGCTTAAGAGTCTGTGTCCATGTATCCACCCATAATAGTAGCATATACTAACTGAACCCACCACCTACTTTCAGTTTCAAGTCATTATCAACATTGTAACATAATAGTAATACAAACCAAATACAAAATCAAATAATTTGAATCTCAAGATAATTGCCATGTTTGGTAATAAGAGGTTTGATTAATCCTCTAACTTGGAGAACTTGATACAAACAACATGCCCATTTCGGACAAATCCAAGTATGTCCAGCTCTTGCAAGCCGTTTACATCCCCCTAATGCCAACCAACTATGAAGCGCAAATGCAATATCAACAAGCCACGTTGAAACAAAGAAAACCTCAATAGTCAGGAATCGAGGCAAAGCGATATCCTTGCGCACCTCTCCATGAATAGTACGCAATCCGAGTTTCATAGAAGCCTGCTCACAATTTCACAAGAGTTAATATAGAATGTTCGCCATTAAAAGGTCCATCGTCTTATTTTATCAAAACAATTCAAAAACATTTCTTTTCCTCGAAAATATGATCTAATTTCTAATAAGGTCTTATTCTTTCATATATTTTCGTCAAACACCCTCTAATCCTTAAAAAATTATAATATAGAAGAGGCCTTATATAGAACACTATGAAAAGTAATAAAGAGGGATGCAAAAACTATAGAAAAAGTATGAAACCGAGTCTTGATGTTATTACGATTTGGCAATCGTAAATGTTGAGATAAAGAAAGAGCCTGTCCTTCATTTATTTTTACCTTAAGGACATAATTTTTTTGGGGGGGAGTTCAGCTCGTTTAAAAAAATTATGTCATACATATTATCCTCCTCACTTTACGTAAAATGACCATTTTTGTTCATTCTAGCCATCTCGCCCATCTACGAGTTTGCATCCAAGTTGTTACAGGTCTTATGTGAGCTTTCAGGATTCATTACGGTACATGTACTAACCTAAAAACCATAAATATAACAGTAATAGAATAGCTAACCAATCAAGATTTCACTTGAAACCTCAATTGATAACTTGTAGAATGCTGAACACTCAAAACAGAAATTGATAATTTGTATCCCATTGATTAACATGCGTTTGTGGTTATTTTTAGTAGTGTTTTAGTATCTTTTTGTTAGTGTTTTTGGTATAAGTTAGACTATTTAAGCTTAATTTTGTATATTTAGATTTTCGACTTATTTTACCGTGTTTTGATCTAATTGATGCAAAATAAGTGATTATTGGATGTTTTTCACTTTACAGTTAAGTAACCGGGAGTGTTCAGTGCATTAGAGATAAAGTACAATGATCGAGAGATGAAGATCGAGCTTTCCGGAAAAAAGTAACAAATTTGTGGAGTTAATGGTTGCTCCTAAATGCTGCACCAACCCTTAGCACTAACGGTTGCCCCAACCTTTAGCACTAACGGTTACACCAACCTTTAGCACTAACGGTTGCACCAACCCTTAGCACTAACGTTTACACCAACCTTTAGCACCAACCATTAGCCGTAACTATTATAACAGGCCCGAAAGGCAGAAGAAGAAGCTAACGGTTGCTATTAACCGTTGCACCAACCGTTAGCGGGGCCCAGAAGCAGCAGACAGGTTTTCGGCCCAAATCACAGAAAATCCTATAAATACCCTTCTTAATCCGAATTTCAAGCATCTAGGTCTGTGTAGGCGTGTTCTAACCCTAAAAATAGAGAGTATCCTAGGGTTTTGGAGACGGAAAACAATAACGAGATGCAAAGATCGAGGAGCAACAAAGAATCAACGACGACGAGTTCTCGAAGCCGTTCAATGCCGATTCATCCGTAGAAGTCCAGTTCACTGCGTTCACTCTTCGGCATAGCCGCAGATCTTTCGATTTCCAGTAGCTTAAACGAGTACTTTGAACATTTACTTAGTTTTCTTWGTTTTAATCATTAGTTTTCAAGTTTTAGAATATTGGTTTGTTCATGTTCGTATCGTTTGCTTCGTTTGGATTCGCTGAACGTATTTAGTTAATCAATCTCAGTTTATTTTCAGTCTTATATGCTTATTGTTGGTAGTTTAATATTCTGTTGGTTGGAGATTAGTTTATGCATGCGGTTCATGATAAGTTTCTGCCAACAGTTAGTGTTAACCGTTGTTGTTAATCGTTACTGCTAAGGGTTGGACCAACAGTTAGGAGTAACAGTTAGCGCTAAGGGTTGGACCAACAGTTAGCAGTAACAGTTAGCGCTAAGGGTTGGACCAACAGTTAGGAGTAACAGTTAGCGCTAAGGGTTGGACCAACAGTTAGCAGTAACAGTTAGCGCTAAGGGTTACAACAGTTAGTAGTTTACTATTTGAATGGTTAGTTTAAATTGCTGAATCTGAATTGCTTTTGAGTTATTAAATTAGTTTCTGATTATTTAGTTTAAGTTATTAGTTAGTTAATTAATCTAAGTTTAGTTAATTTAGCTTTTAAAATTAAGTATTTTCTATTTAAATTCGTAGTTAATTATCCTCATCAACCCCCCACCCCCCTTATTTGTATGTGTTATTTGAAATTGAACAAACTATTTAAAGATTCCGATTGTATGTTCCTCGAGAGACGACTCGAGTCAATTTGCCAACCTACGCGCGACCCCGTTCTCTTGCGGGCAAGCTTTTGACTTTTTGACACATTTTCATAAGTAGGCAACCAAAAAGCTTGAATCAAAATTTTGGCGCCGTTGCCGGGGAACATAACAAAGGTTTCAAAAATATGTTTGTTCATTTTTAGTTTTATTGTCTTTTTAGCCGTCTAATTSTATAATTATTTTCTCTATTCGAYGCGTTTAATTTGYTGTTGAGTTTATGCAAGGTCGTAAATCACTTAAACTCGAACTTGCACCATTCATCGACAACGTTCATCGTTCAAATYAAGTGAGACCACCTCACTCATCCACAAGTGAATCGTCTGCCAYGACTGATTTTATTTGTGATCCAATTCCCAAAACGATGTTGCGACTGGACCACCCTACCCACAACGAAGAGAACAATCAACAACAAAGGAACCCACCTATACAAAGAAATGGGTACGGGAGTGAACCAATTCGTCCCAATAGACCGGTACAACCTCAAGAGTATTGGGACGATATTCAGCGGAACATGATAGACCAGAACGAACGAGGAGGAGGGAATAGAAATCGTCACTACCAATTCCAAGACGACTATTCTGAAAGATCTTACCATGGAAACGAGCGGATCAATGACTGGCTCGCGAATGATGATTACGATGAGAGGAACGAGTACGATAGGAACTACGTAAGGCTAAATAACCAAGAGAGATACTAGCGGGAGGCGCGCGAACCAAGACAAAGAGAGTTCACGACTCCTCAAGTGGGTCCCTATAGTCCTGCCATTGTGTTGGGCAAAACTGCAAGAGACTTTGAGCTGAAACCTCACGTTATCAACAACCTCCCGACATTTCATGGCCTCACCAATGAGGATCCATTGATGTTTCTCAAGGATTTTTATGCCGAGGTTAGTAGGATTCCATCTCCGGGACTTCATCACGAAGACCTTCAAATGGTGTGCTTTCCTAGTTGCATGAAGGACAAGGCCAAATCTTGGCTGCTTTCACTAGAACCAAGATCTCTGGTCGACTGGCCCATGGTTAGTGACAAATTCATTAATCAGTATTACTCATCCCAGACGACAGGCCACATAAAGAGACAAATAGCCAATTTTGTCCAGCAGGACGGGGAGCTGTTTCACGAAGCATGGGAACGTTTCAAGGCTCTGTTACAAGCTTGCCCACACCATAACAACTCTCCGGGGATGGTGAATCAACTTTTATACGAAGGACTTTCAGATCCATACAAGAATAATGTAGAAGTGGCTGCTGGAGGTGATTTTGGGAACCTTAGGGCAACGTAAGCCAAGCAACTGTTTGAGAAGTTGAGTGAGAAATCGAGACAAACTAATTCTCGACCACGAACTATTATGGCCAAAGAAGTCTCCGAGATGCCAAACGAGAGAGACATTAAGTTCGAAGAGATGGCCAAAGAGTTGGCCGCCCAAAAAGCAGAGATGGCAAAATCGAAGAAGACTATGGAGTTATGTGCACGATGTGGATTRCAAGGACATATAGCGAGCGTATGTACAACYGTGTTTGAAGAAACAGAGGTCAAGGYTATTCAAAATCTCCAACCTCAACCTCCARTGGGAAATCCGTATCATCCAGGACTTCCCAATCTTCCAAACTCCAAATATGGCTYCGCACAAGCGCCTGCACCTGTGCAAGCAAATGACCAACTGCTATTATGGCAGCAGAACCAAGTGGCTGAGACACTCCATAATCGAGAAGGACTTATGAAAGTCAACACAAAAATGGACGATCTCTCCCAGGTTGTACTAAATCTCGCCAAGAGTGTAGAAAGAATTGAGAAAACAATTTCTCATGATCTTCCCAAGAATTTAGAGAGAATGGAAAGGTCGTTTGCGCAAGATCTTGCGAAGAATAAGGAGCGAATGGATAGAACAATTGGGAAATTGGCGGATGACATTGCGAGATTAAGTAAAGAAAAGGACAGGTTCCCAAGTCAAACAGAGAAAGCCTCAGCTATTCATGTGCTAAGAAATGGGAAAGTGGTAGATAACGGCATGGAGAAGGATAAGGAAGAAGAAGAGAAAGAAACCAAAGTTCCAACACCGATCCAACCTCAAGGAGATACAGCCAAGCCAAAGGATCAAATGCATAAATCGAAAAATCCGTATATTCCAGGTCCACTGGAAAGAAACAATTCTTCTGTAGCAACTGACGACGTTGACGATCCCTTGAATGCACCACCAAGGAAATTGTCAATTTACGATCATGTTCCTTTCCCAAGTCGATTACGTCCAGCAAAAGAAAATAAAAAGTTTATGGAGTTGTACAATTTACTAAAGAACGTAAACATATTCTCCCTTTGATTGAAGTGATAAAGACGATGCCCGCGTATGTGAAGTTTTTCAAGGAATTAGCATCACGAGAGAGACGCCGAGAGGCTAATCAGTTTGTCACATTAACAAAGGACGTGAGTGCAATATTCAAAAAGCCATTGCCTCCCAAGGAGAAAGATCCCAGGAGTTTTTGCATAACTATTTCCATCAGGAATGGACAAACAGCGAAGGGGATGCTTGATCTTGGCGCTGGCATAAATCTGATGCCTCACCCTATCTACAAGGAGTTCGACCTAGGTCCGCTAAAGCCGACTACGATGAGACTACAATTGGCGGATAGATCAATAAGGTTACCCTTGGGTATCGTGGAGGATGTCCTAGTGCAATTTGATAAGTTGGTAGTACCGGTTGATTTTGTTATTATGGACATTGGTGATGTGCAAAGTGCAAATCAAGAACACACCATTTTATTGGGACGACCTTTTATGTCTATTACCCACACGTTGATAGATGTAAACAAGGGGAGGATGTCAATGTCCGTCTTAGGCGAAACGGTGATGTTTTCACTTCAAGATATTCACAACACTCCTTCACCGTTTATGCAAGATGAGTGTTCTTTCGTGGATCCAATCGATTCTTATGTCCATGACCTCCAAAGCATTTCCGTTATAGACAACTTGGACGATGGGGACGATGAGGAGCATTTGAGTGTAGAGGAATTGATCGAATCGTTGGGGATTGACATTGGAGAAATCATAGATGGAATTGTTGGTTGTGGTACCGAAGTACGCGAAGAGAGCGACGTACCTAATTTTGGGCCAAAAGTGGAGTCGAAACCACAACAAAATCGTTCAAAGTATAGAGAGGAGGCGAAGCCACCACATAATCAATCGAGAATTGTTTTCCTCGACCCCTACAAGATTTTTAAACGTTCAAAGAACAAGGGCGAGACACTTAGCAAGGATTGGACGACAAAGAAGAAGAAGTCGAGCGAGGTTTATGACAAGAAGACTCATGATATGAAAATCGAGATTGGTCAACTAGTGCTCTACAATTCCAAATGTAAATTTGAACCGACCAATTTCAAGACCGAATGGAGTGGCCCATTTACGATAACGGAAATGGATGAGTACGGAGTTGCCACTCTATACGATGAGATTAAGAAGTCGAAATTTCAATTCCACAAGCATAGACTCAAACCTTTCTACGAGAAATGTTGGCTGAATCGCGATCGTGATAAAAAAAAATTAGTGGAGCCCCCACGGGCTAAAACTTAATCGCGTGGAATCACGTCGAGCATAAGATGTTAAATGTTGCGCTTCTTAGGAGGCAACCCAAGCGATAGTTAGTTTTCATTTTATTTTCCTTATTTTCTTTATTTTATTTCTGCTTTTATATTGTGTCAATTGTCGTGGTACGTTTATGTATGTATTGATGCGCAAAAAAAAATACAATAGAATCGCTTATTCTGGACACCTAACGGTTATAGCAGTAGCTCGCTACCGCAAGGCCTTACCGCTAGTTCCATTCGAGGCGTTAACAATGATGATCAACCACTGAACCTACCGCTAGCCGCAGCAATCAGGGATAACGATGAGATGCAATCCAGCCACTTACGACGTTGAGCCGCAATCCGGCCGTTTCAAATCCCAAACGATGGGCCACCAGGCACTTGCGCGGCGTAATTGATTACAATCATATCTTTTACTTTTTGTTTTTCTTAAAAAAAAATTGAAAAATTCAAAATTCCAAAAATATTAGTTAGTTTGCTTTTATTATTTGTTTTATTTTTGTAGGTTTTTCTTTCAAGACAATCCATTCATGAGTTCAAAACGAGGATTATTGCACAAGTACTTTTTGAGAAGCTCAACTATCGATTTTTCAGGGATGTTTTCTTATCTCCCTTACGCTTATTCTCTTTATATTATGGCAACCAGGAGATTGCCACATTTTTAGAGGGGGGGATGGTTGAGTTGTGATTTATAATTGAAATTTGTGCAAAATTTAAAATTTTCGTGAGTTTGTCTCAGCTAATATTTTACGTGATTGATTTTTATTTCCGCGCTAAATTGTGTTTGTATGGCATGCCTGTCGAAGTTAACTAAAATTAGATTTGAGGTTTTTGTCTTTTGAGGGTGCATAAGTGCATAAAATTTTTCAAAATTATTATTATATATTTGTAAAACGGTACTTGGACGCAATTGATTTCACGAAACCTTAAAAGCAGTGTCAATTCAAAACTTTTTCATGCAAAAAACCAGTGAGTAGCCTGAGTTTTTATCATCTTTGCATGTACTTGAATAAGTTTCAATCTTGATATCTCTTTGATACCGCTGTGTGTAGTTGACTTTGAAAATGAGGTTAGGGCACATATAAAACCCTATTTCTGGCCATATCCATATATTTTAGCCACTATAAATTCCGAATAAGCCAATCATAGCCAAATAATCCATTTCCATTAGCCATGAGTGATTTTTTTTAGTCGACCCCTACAACCCATTAAAAGCGTGGGGTAGGAGTTAGTTGTCTTTATTGGTTAGTTGTGTTCTGGAAGTTTTATCAGGGATTTATGAAATGTAAAGGATCACCATCTTTCAAAAAAAAATAAAAAATAATAATAATAAAAAACAATATAAAAAAAATATAAAAAAATGAAGGATGGTGAATCATGTCAAGTTGTTGCCTATGTTTATAAAGGCACGAGTTGTGTTTGAAGGCAGAAGCAAAATTTGAGCTTCAATTTTGGTAAGTGGTTCGAGCTACAAGTCGGTTTTAGAGTTACAAGTTGAGAAATAGCCTATGGCTACGTTATGAGTGTGTGGTGAGGTTTTTCTTTTGAGCGAGGTGAAGAGTTTTGCTTCATGATTAGATTAGGTTGAGTGAGCGATTAGCCACACGACTTATATATTCCATACCCGTCCAAAGAGCCTTACATTACAACCCGAAAAGACCTTTTCTGATTCGTGGTTTTGACAGCGCACTTAGTTTGCGGTTGAGAAGAGATTGATTTTCGGTACTTGTTTATTGTGCATGTAATTATATGATTTGAGTGTTTCGTTTCATATCGTGTTTAATATTTTTCTACTCTATTTTATAAGTAATAATCTAATTTTGCTTTATTTTCGTGTTTCAGCTCAGAATGAAGAAGACGGGACGAGCAACGTGACACGTGCAGCCGACGCCCGTAGCCATCGGCCGTGTCGACGCCTAGGCCGCCCGCGTCAGCCGATGCCTGGTCGATGCCCTGGCCGAGGAAAAGCTTGTAGTAGCGTCGACCACGCCCGCGTTGATTGACGCAACTTGAATTTGCATCGATCCATGCACGCGTCAGCGGACGCAATGCCCTCTCGACGCGCAACACCATGCCTAGCTGACGCACACGCCTTGTCCAGCGTCGATCAATGCTCCGCCCACGTCGGTCGATGCTTCGACAGTTTTAGCGGTTATTTTCGGGAAAATCTATATAAAATCGTCCTTTTCTTCATAAAATGCATGTTGGAACTTGGGGGAAGGTTCGAAACATTACAGAGATCCCTCATTTATTGCCACCTTTGGATTCATGCAAGATTAGTATTGAATAGTTCGTAATTTTGTCATTTCGCTTCCGTTCGCCGTTCAAGTCGTTCCTCGTTGATGAATACTCATTCGATGATAAAAGAGATAAGAAATGCAGGAAAAATGAATATTGGGACATGTAGATGTTTTATAATTCCATACGTTATTATTATTATTATTATTATTATTATTATTATTATTATTATTATTATTATTATTATTATTATTATTATTAT
>BMAC01000377.1:316314-330729 GCA_014905375.1 Phtheirospermum japonicum
ACATATTTTTGAAAACCTTTGTATAGTCCCTGACGCGTGCCGGTACTCGGCGTCGGTGCTGCCTAGCGCGCGCGTCGGCTGGGCATGTGCGTCGACGGTGTGTGTCGACATCGACGCTTCAGCAAGTAGCGTCGATGCTGCGTCGACATAGATGTGTCGACATCGACGCTTCAGCAAGTAGCGTCGACGCTGCGTCGACATAGATGTGTCGACATCGACGCTTCAGCAAGTAGCGTCGTCGTTGCGTCGACATCGACGCTTCAGCAAGTAACGTCAACGTTGCGTCGACCGACGCAGGTCATGACTCGCGTCGACGGAGCGTCGATGGTTGCGTCAGTCGACGCGGCTGCGCTCCTGCCTCCGACTCTTCCTATCTGCTTGCTACTCGTTCACCGGAAAGCTCGTTCTCCATTTCTTGAAGATCCGATTATGCGCCGAACTCGTCCGGTTACTTAGCTGTAAAGTGAAAAACCACAAATAATCACTTATTTGCATCAATCTAGATCAAAACACGGTAAAATAAGCTGAGAGTACAAATATACGAAATAGATCTTAAACTACCCAACTTATACCAAAAACAACAAGAAAAACAAGTTATAAACCTACTAAAAATAAGGACAAATATGTGCTAATCAGAGTTTCCTGGTTACGTTAGGGGATGGACGATCTACACCGATGGTTCTGTCAGCAACCTCGGCTGTGGTGCTGGGGTATTTTTCATAGACCCAGAAGGGGTCACTACAGAATACGCAGTGCGCATGAACTACCCCCTCTGCAATAATGCGGCAGAGTATGAGGCCCTACTGAGGGGATTCCAGATGGAAAAGGAGCTAAGAACAAACAAAGTGCGCGCGCGGGTTGATTCACAACTTATATGCAAAAAAATAAATGGAGAGTTCGAAATAAGAGAGGATCACATGAAGAGGTACTTCGCTTAGTCTCTCGAATTGACTAATGCCATGAACTCTTTCACAATCGATCAAATCCCTAGAGATGAAAATGGCCAAGCAGATTATTTGGCTAAGGTAGCCAGCTCAGCTACGGACTATCAGGAAAGAGTAATCACCCTCCTAATGGCATATCGGGAGTTTGGAGAGGAAGAGGTGTAGGGGCCGAAGCCCTGGAAAAGATTACGGAAGATGCAGTGATGGGATTTTATGGAAAAACATAGTGTGCCCGTTTGGCATCCCTAGGATCCTGGTCTCGTATAATGGCACGCAGTTTATGGAAGCTAAGATCAGAGCCTGGTGCACTAAGATGAAGACAGACCAACACTTCACATCTGTATATCATCCTCAGGCAAATGGTCAAGTCGAGGTGACCAATCGCATCTTAGTGCAAGGGATCAAGGCACGCCTTGAGAGGTCAGGCGGCAAATGGGTGGAGGAGCTCAGTTCAAATTCTTGGCCTATCGCACTAATCCTAAGGAGAATACTAGAGAAACTCCATTTAGCCTGGTATATGGCATGGCGTTGTTATTCCCGCTGAAATAGGTCTAGAAACTCACCGGATCCAAAGCTTTGATACAGATCAGAATGAACTATTGGTAGAGGATGCATTGGATTTGGTGGAGGAAGAAAGAGAGAGCGCATCCGTTAGGATGGAACACATGCGATGACGAGTTCGAGCGGCATATAACAAAATAATATTAAAGAGATGTTTTCAAGTGGGCGATCTGGTGCTGCGCATAGCTGACCTAGGAAGAGCCAAGGGAAAACTGGATGCCACTTGGCAAGGGCCATTTAAAATCACAAGAGTTCTGGCAGGTGAAGCTTATGAGTTGGGACAAATGGATGAAGCCGGAGTACCCAGAGCGTGGAATATATCAAATTTACTAAAATATTATGTGTAAGGTTATTTTATGCAACTTATTTATATAATTACAAAATGGGTTTATTTATATCTTATTTTGAACTGACCTAATGGTCAATGAAATTTTTTAAAGCCATCATTGGCTAAGGGCGGATGCCCCATTTTCCTGACCAGCTTGTCAGTAAAGCCAGGATTGGCTAAGGGCGGATGCCCCGATATTCCTAACCTGATTGTCAGTGAGTTCTTCGAGCCAGGATTGGCTAAGGGCGGATGCCTCGATATTCCTGACCTGATTGACAGTGGATTCTTCAAGTCAGGATTCACTAAGGACGGATGCCCCGATATTCCTGACCTGATTGTCAGTGAATTCTTCAAGCCAGGATTGGCGAAGGGCGGATGCCCTGATATTCCTGACTTGATTGCCAGAAGAGATCTTCAAGCCAGGATTGGCTAAGAGTAGATACCCCGATATTTTTGACCCGAGTATCAAGAAACATCTCCAAGCCAGGACTGGCCAAGGAGTTTGATCAGATTATTAACAGGGTTTTAAGTCCTGGATTGCTATTTAAACCCAACCTTCAATCGCAAGGAAAGCAGATGAAAAATATTTATTATAAGTACATAACAGGATTCTGCAAGAGCTTAATTGAAATTACAAAGGAAATGCTTAGAAAAGTGACAAAGACACAGATAGACAAAAATATACTCAGATCATGGCGGATGTCATGGGTGAGAAGAAGAGGCTCTCTTGTAAGAAGCTAGCTTCTGGCAGACCCTCCATAAATCGCGCTCAGTCTCATGGAGACGTCGGCAGTACCCATTTGCTCGGGTGGAGGTAGATTGAGCCTCACCGGCGATGGCAGTCAGACGTCATACTGACTCCAGCAGATCGGCCTTCTCCTCTGGAATCTGTCTGTTGAGTTGATGGAGTTCAGCCCACTCACGTTTATAGTGGCGTTTCTTTTGCCTCTTCCTCTCCAAGAACTGGCATACTTGAGAAATCTTCTCACGAAATGTGGAAATTCTATCGGAAAGCCTGATGTTCTCAGAGAAAAGCGCGAGATTTTTTCTTTTCAAAACATCAATTTCCTCAAGCAGAGGAGAAGAACCCATATTGAAAATATATGCAGGAAAAAGAGGACTTTATAGATAAAGGATAAAGTAAAGATGATCCTAGGGTTTCCTGAAATCATAGAAACTCTAAGTGCATGCAAACAAAATAGCAAATAAGACAGAAAACATTGTTTCAATAAGTACGGGCCCACAAACTTAAGCTAAAAGACAAAAACAACAAATCCCGAGCAAATAAAAGACTACGCACCTTAATCAAGCAGTATTCAGCTCTCCACTAGCTGGTGCCAAAACCCCAGAGACCTCCCCAAATTCTTTCTCAAACTGGGTACCGCTCTGAAGTTCACCCATATTGGCAAAGGTGGGAGAGGTCGCAGTCGTTGTTAAGGCCAACGCCAACGACTGGTCGGGGGGAGAAGAGGATGAGTAGAAGGCCTGGCGGATATAGTCGGCAAACTCAGGGGCTCCAAGTTGGTGCAGTCGATCATCCTCCGCGGTGTGAGAGAAGCTAGTCGGCTCCGCCGGGGTCTCCAAGGGAACAGAGCGATCAAAAGGGACCGAGGGGTTCTCGGCGGACCATTTGGTTTGGGCATCTAGGCCAAGGTGATAGTACACCTCGGCCACGAGAACCAAGATATCATACAATTCAATGGAGCCCAGGAAAACTCGTCTGGTTGTTTCCCTGGTCAATTTAATCAGCCGTTGACCCTCCTCAAAGTTAAGAAACTCGAGTCGACCTTCCGCCCGCCCCTCAATTTGGCCCCGGCTCTCGCCATCGGTTTCTCCTTCAGCCCACGCACGACGAAGGTTCTCTTTGAACTCTTCTTCTCGGATCATGGACAAAGCTCGGCTCTTCCCCTCTAACACCCTGGCCTCTTGGAGCTCAGTCCGAACCGTTTCCAAATCAGTCCTGGCCTCTTGAAGTTCCGCCCGGGTTGTTGCCAAATTAGTTCAAGCTGCGTTTAGACCGACCTGAGCTGTCCCTAGCCCCGCCTTTGCAGCCTCCAACTCCTCCTCGGCCGCTTTTAATATCGAGACCAGCCTTTTCTCCCACTCCTGCAGGGTTGCATACTTCTTGGCCAAATCGGCATTCATCATATAGCCTCTAGCTCGGGCCAAAAGAGATGACCTTCTCACAGCGGCCTAACAAAGGAAAGGTGGTAAGGAAAAACACATGACACAGAAAGGAAAAGGAGAAATGAACAGAGGGGACAAGACCCTTACCCGAGCTTCGTCCTGGCAGTAGGCCTCAATCAACTCATAATCGGACATCTTCTCCACAATTCGGCGATCAGCAGGAGGAGCCGGCCCCATAACAAATTGAGTTGCTATCTCCCCGGGGCAATCCAGGACTGAGCCGGTAAAAAAGTTCTGGTTGGGGGTGCTTATAGGAGGCCTGGGCGCGGCCACCTCAGGGCTAGATCGAGCGCATTTGCGCAGAACCAGCTGTTGTTCATCCTCAGGATCTGAGGAGGTGGTCATGTCAACGGAGGGACGGACAATCTGCTCGGAGGGGACTCCTCCCTCCGGCCTGGCAGGGACCTCACCTGCCACTAACCTCACCGGGACTTCAGACACTGCTAGAATTGAAGTTGTTTCGGCGGAGGGAGAGGTGGAGGCCCTAGCGGGTTCGCCAAGAGGACTATTTTGGCCGCCCGTGCTAGCCCTTTTCTTCGTAGCAGCCATCATTGCCTACATCATCGTGGCTAAAAAAAAGAGAGAGAAAGAAAATAAAGAAGGAGGGGTTAGTCGTGAACGGATTAAAACAGAGCACGTAAGGAATACTCGCGAAAAATAAAGGGAGAGTTGATTAGCTCTTGAATGTACCGATCTCAGGGGGAAGAGGCATGTTTTCCTTTTGAGCGTTAAAGAAGGTCAGGATGTCAGGTTAAGAAGTTGGGATAGGTGGAAAACATTTTGGTTAAGGGTAGCTATCTTCTTGGCCAAGTGAGGAGGTCTGTCTCCATTGGGTAAATGTGACTGGTGGGGGAGGGCATTAATGGAAGTGGAGGAGAAGCCCCAATCGCCCGAGCACTGGACGAAAAAGAATCTCTTCTTCCAGGCCTTGTTAGAAGAAGGAGTCCTGACCAGAAAACGGACCTCGGGTCGGGCAGATAAATAAAAGAAGCCAGAAGAGCTCTTGGCTTGAAATAGAGAAACATTTGGGCCGTATGGGTAAGCCCTGAGAATTGGGCCGCCAGGTGGAACCCCACCATAACCCTAAAGGCATTGGGCACGAATTGTCGTACAAGAATCTGGTACATCCGGGACACCGCCAGAATGAAAGGATGGAGGGGCAAGCTTAGGCCCGCCTGGAATTGGTCCACAAAAAAAGTCAGGTGATTGGAAGGAGGACAGGAAGCCCTCTCGCCGGAGGCGGGATTGGCGAAAGAAAAGTCATCGGAAATAGGGAATTTGGAACGTATGTCTTGAAGAGTTTGATTGCTAACGATGGCAATTATGTTATCGCGAATGGGGTCAGGAAGAATTTGGGGTCGCTCCTCCGGGAAAGCCGACGACGGCGACGTCGAAGAAGATAGATTGATAGAGGATGAGGAATTCCCCGAAGAGGAACTCCCAGAAGCGGAGAGGGAGAGAGAAATGGAAGACGACATAGCTTAAAATTCGCAGGTAGATGAGAAAAGTACCTGGTTTTAGAAGAGAATAAACCTCGAGCGAAAAAAGAGTGAAACAGAGGTATTCTGGAGAAAAATACGCAGACGCAAGAAATTTTAAAATTGGATAAGTGACAAGAAAATGGGAAGGAGATATACTTTGAAAATAAAGTTTTTAGGAAAAGGGAAGATTTGGAGGTATTTGTGCATTTAATGTGTGTCAGGGCACTGTACCCAAAGGGACACGTCGCGGATTGTTATTGCTGAGGTAGAATATGGAGAGTCATAGCCCTTCCCCAAAAGGTGCCCAAAGGGACACGTCGCGGATTGTTATTGCTGAGGTAGAATATGGAGAGTCACAGCCCTTCCCCAAAAGGTGCGATTCCTGCGGGAAAAGATCTCACGGGATTTGTGAAATTAATGCATGTCAAAGTGGGGTATCCGAAGGGACGTGTAGATCTCAACCTTCATGATTGAAATACGAAAGTAGCTCAACTCTTACCCAACCATCCAAGGGGGGGACTGGTTGGTACGTCCTAAAGTGATGGTTAATTCCCGCATGACCTGGACAGGACATGGTTGGGACGAGCTGAACTAAGTGGCCTTGGACAAAGGGAGGATGAGATTGGAAACTGCAGTCTGGCAGAGACTGTCCTGATCTCGCTCGAGAGCCTTGAATAAGGATTTGACGGGTCAGGTCAGGGGTTGAGAAAAACCTGAGGACAGAGCAGATCTGTTTTCTGGAAGGAAGCTTCCAGGGCAGGTCGGCCCATGTAACGGCCCAAGATTCGCGGGTTTTCTATTTCCGAGATCCCGGAAGGGGCCTTCACAGGGCAAAAACTATAAATATCTCGGTCCCAAGGCTGAGAGAGGTATGATTTTCCCAGCATTTTTCTCTTGTTTTAATTTATTCCGATCAAAAAACGCTTACTAACTTAAGCATCGGAGAGGTTTCCACCGGAAAACCCCCCAGTGGTCCTTTCTAACGTATTTTTTGTGAAAAGCAGGTAGGGAAATTCTCACGTGAAGGTTTAGGTTCTCTTGGGGAAATTTTCTGGACGAAACATAGCCTATGCAGGCGATCCTGCTCTGGCACGCATAAGAGAATAAGGTGGGCTCAGTTGGCGTCTTGAGTTGCTCTTTTCGGTTGAAAGGAAGAGCAAGCTGATCCTGAACCCATTTAGCCTGGGCGTCCAGACCGAAGTGGTAGTACACCTCGGCCTCGGGGACGAGCAATTGATAGAGCTCTTCAGATCCCAGAAAGGCTCAACGGGTAATCTGCCTGGATAACTAGATCAATATAGTAGTAAATTTTTCATTCTTGTTAAAAGTACATACATACCAAGATAAACTGATTTTAATTTGATTTCAGCACATCAGGACCAAAAGAAGCAGCCATAACACCAAAACTCAAAGAAAGAGTTAGAAAATACAATTGCAGAAATAAATATGGGATCAGAAAAATAAATAAATAAATAAATAAATAAAGGGCTTTAATTCAAATTAGCTAAACTTGTCTTCCTTTTCTAGTCTGCCCCTCTTTCTTACAGTTGTTGTCCCATAAATGAGCCTCATACCTACCTGTCCACCTATGTCTGTAAAATCACAAAATACCCATACATTTCTCAGCCTCTCCTCGGAGTTAAGGAACTCCATTTTTCCCACCTCGCGCGCTTGAGCCAGGGCCACATATGCCAAACTCCGAGCCTCAGCCAAGACCTCGTCGCGCGCCTCAGATTTGGCCATCTCCAGAACTTTCTTCTCAGCCTTCTTCATTTCCGTTAGCTCCGACTTAAGTCTCTTCAGCTTGGCCCCCCTTTCCTTGCAAAAATTATACAACTTCCTCTCTTTCTCCTGCAGTTTCTTATGCTCTTTCGCCAGATCAGCATTCATCAAGGAGCCCCTGGCCCTGGCCACCAGAATGAACCTCTTGGCCACCGCCTAAAGAAGAATAAGAGAGAAGAAAAAGGAGTTAGAAGGGCATAAGAGAGAGAAGGGAGAGAGAAAAGGAAAGGGAAGGTGAGAAAAGAAAATTCACCCTGGCTTCATCCTGACACAGAGACTCAATGAGTTCAGGATAAGACCACTTCTCCAGGGTGGGTCGTTCAGCATTAGGGCATTGCCCCTGGATGAACTGAACTGCTATTGCCCAGAGCAGTTAAGGAACGAATGCCCCATCCTTGACAGTTCGGGCCCTCTTCACGGGTTGGCAAGTCCTCTCCTCTCCAGAATCGAAAGAGGGAATGATCACCTCCACCTCTGGACGAGGAGAGTCCTTGGAGGTACCGAATCCTCTTGCTTCCACCGTGGGAAGACCTGACTCTGAAGGTTGCTGCTCTGGAGCTGACGCTGCCCCTTTAAGACGTGCGGCGATTATTTCCTGCATCATGTTTGCGAAAAGAAATAAAAGAAGAGAGAAGGGAGATGGTCATGTCATTGTGAAACACAAATCAACCAGATAAGTAGATAAAGGGTATCAGGTCGGGAAAAGTTTCTTTACCAATCTCACGGGTTAAGGGACCCGTCTCCTCCTGGTCGTTGAGAAAGTCTAAAACAAAGGGGAGAAGAACTTGGGAGAGATGAAGAACATTCTCGTTTAAATTCGAGATTATTTTTTGTATCTGAGGAGATTTGTCCCCTATGGATAGATGTGGTTGGGCAGGCAACTGCTCAATGGGCTGTAGAGGGAAGCCCCAATCCCCTGAGCAGTGCACAAAGAAAAATTTCTTCCTCCAAGCCTTGTTGGAGGAAGGGATGCCGGTAAAAAAATGCACACCATCCCTAGCGCACAAGTAGAAGTAACCAGGGGACGAGCTCTTGGACTGGAAGAGCTGTTAAAAGGTTTGAGCCGTAGGATCAAGACCAGCGTATCGCATGGCCAGGTAATAGCCTATAAGGATCCTAAAAGAGTTGGGAACAAGTTGGTGTACCGGGATTTTATACAGCCGGGCTATTTCAAGTATAAAAGGGTTTACCGAGAGGAGCAACCCCGCCTAAAACTGGTCAACAAAGAACGTTGAGTGGTCGGTCGGTGCTTGATACGCCATCACGCCACCGCGGGGGTTGAAAAAAGAGAATTCTTTAGCCATGTGATACTTATACCTTAACTCTTCCCCGGTTCTATCGTTAAGAATGGAACAGATATAAGGCTGGCCCGGATTAAGCAGAGGGTATTCAAAGGACGACGGCGATGAAGGGCTGACACTACGGGGGAGGGGGTTGCAGTAATCGAGTCGTCAGAGGAGGAAGATGATTGCGTATACATTATTGGAAGAGAGAAGGGATCGGAGAAGTACCTGGTGATGAAGGTGGTCGGAAAATGCTGGACTTGAAAGGATATTGAGCTGCTGTTTTTGATAGAAAAATAGAGAACAAAATTTTCTAAGAATGCGAAAAGTGAGGAAGAAAGAGGGAACCGCGAAGGAAAAAGGAAAAGAGATTTTTTCAAAAAATGGATTTCGAGGAAAAAGCGGGATTTCGATGGGATTCCCGCATTTAATGCCTGTCAGAGGGACAGTACCCGATGAGATGTGTTGGGATTGTAACCATCGCTGATCTGTCGATGGAACAGTACTCGAGGAGACGTGCTAGGATGATAACCATTTCTGAATATGAAACGTTACAGATAACCCTAATGATTCGACCTAATCAAAAAGGCGAATTTTTTGGGGTTTGTACATATACGGGATTTGGAAGGGCATGTGGAGCCCCAATTGCCCCGGGGGAAACCCTAAAGACACACAGATCTACCCCAACCATTGCGGGGGGGACTAGTTGATGTGCCCTAAATAAAGCCTAGCTTGAAATCCAGACCTGGTTGGGCTAGATCTGGCTGAATATCATCCTGACCTGAATTAATGCTACTAAAAGTTATGAGGTTCAGTTCAGGAACCCTGGAAGAGGACTCACTGGTCTGATTCACTTTGAACACCTTCCTGATCTAACCTCTCCTAGAGGAAGAGGGAATGATCTAGCACCTTCCCGATTTAACCTCTCCTAGAGGAAGAGGGAATGATCTAACATTTTCCCGATTTATCTTCTCTTAGAGGAAGAGGGGATGATCTGAACATTCTGCATAACGGCCCAAGATTTGCAGAATTCTATTTCCGGGATCTTGGAAAGGTCCCACTTGATGAGAAACTATAAATACCTAAGCCTCAAATTTGAGACGTACGCAATCTCAAGCATTCTTCTTGCTTTCCTGAGTTTGAGAATTTACAGCTTAACTAACTTAAGCATCGGAGAGGTTTCCACCAGAAATCCTCTGGTGGTCCTTTCTAATGTGTCTTTGTTGGAGCAGGTTGGAATATCTTCCAAGGAAAGAGGTCGACGTTTTCCAAGGCATATTTTTCTGCTATAAAATTAAATTAAAAAGTAAAAAATTCTAATTAAAACCTATACTACTTATCGCAATATCAATAGTAAAAATAATTAAACTAATCCCCAACAATGACGCCAAAAACTTGTGCATCAATTTTTTGAACACCGCAAGTGTATGGGTTTCGATAGTAGTAGCAGCGATAAAGGTGTATTCTACAGAAACTAATTAACTATTTTATCGAGTACCGCAATTGTAGTACATAATTTATTTAGTTAAAAATAAGGATTGATAATTAATCAATTAAACTAAAAAGAATAAATAAAAGTAAACCAAATAAACTAGGAACACGTAGGAGAAAAATGATGGTAATTAGGATTCCAAGACAATGACTTTATCAACTTCTATTATCTACTCTCTCGAGTCTCGTGGAATCATTGATTGAATAACACAAAATGGTCCTCTTAAAACTTACAATATGCAATTCAAATCCCAAAATTTCATAAGATAAAGTGCTTTCATAAACCCCTAGCATCCGCTCAGCATATGCGATGATTTATGTCAAATATCCCCAATCCTAACATGTCCTAACAAGATGATGTTGATAAACAAGTATGCATTCAAATCAAGATATTCGAATAAGACTTATCCATGATAGGAAAGATGATAAAGCATTAATTAAAATGAGTTAATAAATGATTGACATTAATCTACTACATTCCTCATAATCAAAGCGATTAATCGTACAAGGTAAAAACAAAGCACAAAAACATTTTTAATAACACATGATCAACTAAAGTAAAGTATAAAAGGATAAGATAAACCACTATGAATCGGATTATTTGTTTTGGACTTCGTCGTTTCTTCCCTTGGATGGATGGATGGTGTCATCTCCTTCCTAGGCTCCTCAAACCCACTCTCTCGAGTTCTTGCCCTCAAATCTCACCCTCAAGTCCCCTTCTATGAGATATCAATTGATATTATCATGATATAATGTGATATTGATGTGTGGATAAGTGGAGGCATTTATAGGACTCCTCCTTAGACTTTTAGAACTAATTCCTCAACTTGATACTATCTACACCTGCACAACTGTCTTTGAGTCCTCAAAGTGACCTAATTGGGTTTAGGTATATTCATAAGAGTTATATCTCTATCTATTAACTTTTTGTTGACACTTGAATCATCTCAATTGAGATTTGTATGAAAATATTATGGCCAAACAACAAAACTTCTACTGAATCTTCTTATGTACAGAAATTACCATATTGTTGTTGTCTTCTTTTCTTTCTACGCCTCATTTTCTAAATTTTTAAGCCTATTTAAACTCCATTTCTTCTTTCTTTCATTCTCATGCATCTTTTGATCATCTAACTTGGGGCTGTCAATGCTCCCGCTCTAAATAGAACGAAAAACTTATCATTTTATAGTAAAGCATAATATTTTTCAAGAAATCCATAAAATAAAGAAAGTCACATGAAAAAAAAAAGTATAACTTTCAAGATTCTATGATATATAATCTTAAAATTACCTAATTTTGCATGTGAACATCTCTCTCTCTCTCTCTCTCTCTCTCTCTCTCTA
This sequence comes from Phtheirospermum japonicum, assembly GCA_014905375.1. NCBI lineage: Eukaryota > Viridiplantae > Streptophyta > Magnoliopsida > Lamiales > Orobanchaceae > Phtheirospermum > Phtheirospermum japonicum. The sequence goes on from BMAC01000377.1 coordinate 327,715, forward strand.
TCTCTCACACACTCTCTCTCTCTCTCTCTCGCTCCATTTCTTAATCATCAAGCCTATTCATACACGGCCCTATCATATATACGTAATTAACTATTAACATTCACAATATATTTAAATTTACGATAAATCATAGCATTAAGCATCCAAAGCCACTCGTCCTTGGATATGGCAATAAGAAACATAGAAGAAAATGGACCATATTGAACAATCAAAATCCTTGAAATGAAAAGCTTCAGAGATCGAGCTTTGGGAAAAAAATTCTAGTTTTCATGAGAATTTTGAACACCTTACTAATACTATAGCAACTACACAGCTGCAACTCTTAAAATTGGACAAAGAAAAGGTATGAGCATAAGAGGAATCAATTATGGGTGATCCTTCACCTAATTATAGTGTTGAAGAGTTAAAAGATACTAAAACCATTGCAGAGTTAATAAAATTAAGATCATAGGCTCTTATGCAGAATATGTTGAAAATATTGAAGAACTAAAATCATGCATGCTATTACTCAACCACAACACTTATTCGAAAAAGAATACTTTTTCCAGCTTTATTAGTTGCTTAATTGAAGAACTGCGAGCATTTGTGAACATGTTTGAGCCACCTGCATTTGAAAACACCATAGAACAATGCAAGAAACATATACTCACCCTAAAGGTTTTAACCAAGAAGTTATAGAGTACCAGCAAGTCTTACCCTACCTTCAGCCTTTCATTTATCAAGGTTAATACCACCAATATAGCTAATATCAAACCAAATACCCTTTATCCACTCAAACTACTGATTAAATTGCTCAATGCTACTAAGATGGTTACAAGGAGAGAGAAGGGCATATGTTACAACTGTGATGTAAAACTCAATATTGAGCATAGGTGTAAGAGAAGAATTAATTATATGATAATGAATGAAGAGGAAGAATTAGTCTATTTACAAGTAAACAGTGTCTCTACTAATAATGTAAACACACTTCGTACCTTTATTAAAAAGGCTTGAGATAGGCTAAGTTGGGCGCTGGTTGGGGAAGGAGCTTGGCGCCACTCTGGGCATGCCTGGGCTGCGTTTTGGGCGAGAATTCAGGCACCGGAATGTTGCCTAGAAAGCTGCCTAAGGGTGCTGCTCCTTAGGCGTGAAAATGGGCAAGCTCAGGCAAGGCTAGGCCACCATTCCAGAATGTTTGCCCCCTTTTAAGCTTGCTTTTGGCACTGAATTGGGCATGCAAATAGGCAAGGTTGGACTTGAGTTTTGGTCTCCATGCCTTAGCTTGATTTAAAAATCATTAAGCCACCTATTAAAAGAGAATTTTAATTATTAAAACCCAAGAATTACACCAAACCTCAAGGTAATTGAACCAATTAACCCATTAAAATATAAAATTAACAAGTCAAGTGAAAACAACAAAACAAGAAGAACCACATAAAAACTTAATAAAATTCTATTAAAAACTACTAAAATCAACATGAAATTCTAACTAAAAATACTAGGAAAAACACAACAATTACATGCAAAATAACTACCCCACACTTATCGGTTTGTTCGTCCTCGAACAACGAAAAGAATCGAGAGTGTACATGCAATGATCATTATGTAAGAAGAAAAATCCTTGTGCTTATCCTTATTAATATGATGGGACTATCAACATAGACTCGCTATCGTCAAGCATTGCTCGTATTACTCTTTCTCAAATGCAAGCCAAATCGATGACTTCCTCTCCAAGGGAATTTTGAGGGTGTTCGCTCAATTCGCTCAAGTGTATAGTATATAGGACGTATATACGCTCAAGTCGAACAATGCATGCACCTTGTCAAGATTTCAAAAATCGGACGCTCAAAATTGCTCGTAGTTCATGACCAAATAAGAATCGAAAGAGGTCTTTATTATGGGTTTTAATGTTGGTTCTTTGGTAAGGTATGGAATATATGGATATAGTGGCTAACACACGATCAAACGTGATCAATAACACAAAAAATCCTACTTTCTAAAACCCGAAGCTTATAATCGCTTCACCTTTCTCAATTCACCAAACTCTCATTCGAAACCCTTTTGTTCACTTACTTTCCCGACTTTTATTTCACAACACTTAGAAGCTTAATGAACTAGCTTCTTTTAATAGAATTAGCCTTTTTTTGAATTAGGCCTTTCGCTTGAACGCACGCTTTATCACTTTTCGAGATTTGTGTTGGACTTTTATTATTATTATTTTTTTATAAGCAACTCAAAACCCGAAACCTACAATTTATTTCCCACACATCTCTCGTCAACTAACAATAAACTCTCCCACTTCACAAATTAAGAAGATACAAGAGCTAAAATCGAGCTCGCCTAACAAGAAACGGGATAAAGGCTTTAGGGGGCTCATTTGTGATTTTTAAGTAGCTTGCATGATCGATGATTTTCTTGACGCTCTAGAAATCGTCTCCGCAATAGTACGGAGTCGACTGAATTAAGTAAAATATGAAAAAGGGGCTTTTTCTCTGGTTTGGGGCAGCTTCCTGGGGAAGAAGCTATCAGGAGCAAGTTGTTCAAAAAGAAATGACGTCTGATGGCTATTATCTTAAAAATTTCTGCTTTTCAGTCCACCTACAGTCGACTCCGTACTATTGCGGAGACGATTTCTAGAGCGTCCGAGGAATCATTCAATCAGTGGCCGTAACAAGTTGTCATCGCGTTTCTAGCTGCACAAGTCAAAGTCGATGTTCTTCTAAAACTATGAAATTAGAAACCGGTAGCCGTACAAGTTGTTATCGCGTTTTAAGCCGCAGTCAATGTCTATGTTTTTCCAACATGCTATTCTATAAATTATATGGGTTCAATGTGCCTATTTTTGAGTTCTATGATTTAGTTGAAATATGTCAGTGTAATTATTGAGTACATTGAGCTCATCCCAAATCAACGACGTGTTTTTCAGTACAACATGAAGATATCGAATGAAAGGGAAATGAGGAGGGGAATTGGAAATTGTTGATGTTGGATTTTATGTTTTAAATCTTGTTTAATGTTTTATCCACTGTTGAAAAC
>BMAC01000377.1:347174-363049 GCA_014905375.1 Phtheirospermum japonicum
TATGATAATGAATGAAGAGGAAGAATTAGTCTATTTACAAGTAAACAGTGTCTCTACTAATAATGTAAACACACTTCGTACCTTTATTAAAAAGGTACAAATGTCATGATGGGGGTGAACACAAAGAGGTTATTTGTTTAGAGTGGAGAGCACATGCTACGGATCTTGATAGATTCCGGTAGCACATTGAGCTTCATTATGGACTCCACTGCTAGAAGATTGGCTTTTCCCTTAATGATGGCTAAACCTATATTGGTTAGGGTGGCCAATAGGAAAATATTGATCATATCCTAAAAGGCTGATGAATTCACTTTGGATATGCAGAGTTATATATTGATATACCCCTTGAGGTTGTTACATATGAAGGATGTGATCTTATACTAGGTGGGGATTGGTTAGATGCGTATACTCCAGTTAAACTAGATTATGAACATATGAGAGTCGTCAATTTTTTAGGGTAAAGAGTCAAACTATGATAATCACAAACATCAACAGTAGAGTATCAACTCATATCTAGGCACTCCTTGTATGAGTTGATACACACTGGGTGTGATCAGACTGATGAAATATATGTGTTGTCAATTCAACCAACTAGTGACGAAGTAAGGTGTTGGAAGCACTCCTATCACAGTTTTAGGACATATTTGCAGAACCCCAACGTTTGCCACCTAGCAGGTGGTTGAGCATCAGATTTTGCTCAAACCGAGTAGCATTCCCAAACAACAATGTCCCTATAAAACTTCTCATGAACATAAGGATGAAATTGAGAAGAGTTTTAAGAAGCTAATAGGATCAAGGGTGATCGAACATAACCAGAGTCATTTTGCTTATCTTGGTTTGTTAGTTAGGACGAAAGATTCTATACAGAGGATATGTGTTGAAAACATGTATCTTCATGAGCTGACGAACAAACATATTCATCTTATCCTTGTAAATGATAATTACAAGATGAGATGCATAGTATTAAATACTTCTCTTAGGTTGACTTCAGGTCAGAATACTTTCAAATTCTAATAAATCTAAACCACAAGTGTTTGACATCATTCAAAACTCACAATGGGCATTTTGAGTTCCTAGTCATGCCTTTTGGACTTTGTAATGCTCTTGCCAGCTTTCAATCTCTAATTAACCATGTTTTTAAGAATAGATTAAGGAAGTACACACTGTTTTTTCTTTGAGGATATTCTAATCTATAGTAAGTTTTTGGGTGAGCACTTAGAGCACCTAGGTAGTGTATTCACATTACACAAGAAGACTTATTTGTTTGCCAAAAAGAGTGGATGTCATTTTGGTCAAATTAAGATTGAATACTTGGGATGTGTGACTTCTGAAGAATGGGTCTCTACTGACCCTCAAAAGATCAAGAGTGTGGTGATTTGGGTACTCCTACCACAATAAAGCAATTAAAGAGATTCCTAGAACTGATAGAGTACTACAAGTGGTTTTGCAAAGGTTTTAGAGTCATAAGTAAACCATTGAGAAGTTTACTTAAGAATGGTAAATTTAACTTGGGCATTCAAGCTTTAACATTTTTTCTACCTTAAAACAAGTCACTGTTACAGATCTTGTCTTGGCTCTTTCTCTTTTATCTCAATTTATCTTAGTCACATGAATGTGGATTTTGAGTGGGGTTGTCCTCATGCAGTATGTCAGACCCATTGCGCTCATGAGAGACCATGTGCTCTAGTAACCAGGAATTATCTATGTACGAAAGAGAGATCCTAGCTATATTAACGGTCGTTCAGGTTTTGAGATATTACTTTATTGAGAACAAGTTCATTATTAAAATTGGCATGCAGGCTTAGATACATGTTGGATCAGAGAGTTATTACAACAATGCAGCAGAAGTGGATTACTAAATAAACTGAGAATAGGGTTGTTAATGCTTTTTATAGCATGGGCATGCTAGAAAACACCTCCCGGGATCTTAATAATGTGATATTAATTGGGTGCAGGAAGTGGTTCTAAGCTATTTCTATTTCGATGATAATTGCGGGTCAGGCAAGGGGCTCCAATTTGCATAGCTTACAAACCAGATGGATAATTATTGTTTGCACAGATTCCGACTCGGATGGATAATTACTGGTGATAATTATCGATCCCCTATTTACCTATCTCTTCCCAACCTGATGATAATTACTGGTCGGGCAAGGGGCTCCAGCTTGTGCAACTTACGACTGGGCTGGATGTGCTCCCCTTGTTACCGATCTCTTTCTGGCCTAGTGATAATTGCAGGCTTGGCAAGGGGCGCCAGCTTACGCAATTTATGACTTGATTAGATGTGCTCCTCTTATTTTTGAACTATTACATATTAATGATAATTGTAGGTTGAGTAAGGGGCTCCAACTTGCGCAGCTTATGACTGAACTAGATATGCTCCCCTTGTTGCCGAGCTAATACGATACCAAGTAAGGTTTAAGCACTGATGGGATGGATAGTACACTATAAGACCTTATTTTTCTTGATGGTTCTGATTTCTTAAAGATGAAGCATCGTCACTACCCCATTTCGAGTATGATTTCTTTTATGATTATTCAGATTTCGCATCTAGTTTGGAAATGTTAATTACATGATAAATGATTATTTATATTAGAATACCTACAGTTCGTTCTAACTTTGAGAGAACTCAATCCCCTCCTGATTATTGAACTTATTTAAAATCTGATACTCGACGAATATGAGTCAATCTGCATAGAGCTTGAATAATGTGTAAAACAAGTTGTGCCCTTATTGCATAGTAACCAATAATTAAGTAATTGAAGGACTAGCGTGCCTCCCTTGTTACCGATCACTTTCCAGTTTGGTAATAATTGGAAATCGAGAAGAGGTTCACCGGCTTGCGTAGCTTATGACTGAGTCGGGTGAGCTTCCTCCTTATTCCATTTAATGGCCTTAGCGATTGAAGCCAGAGTCCTACCCAACTTAGTGGTAAGTCTAAGACTGTCGAGAGATTTGTCGGTGTAGTAGGAACTGATCTAATGAATTGTTTTGATGAGGTGAGCTGCGTTCACTATAAAAATTTGGTAATATAAGCCAATCTCTCTCTTTGTTGTTTATTGACAGCAGTTTATACCACATCAAGAGTCTCCCTACTCTGCTTGTTCGAAGGATGAGAGAGAGTAATGTTGAGTAGACTAAATGAGTAAAGAATCTACACTGATCATCTTTCTTTCGCAAATTAAACTTTGTTGAGTTTATTTAAACTTTACAAAGCCAGATGATAGTCAACACTCTTTTGTGCCCAAAATAACACATCAACATAACCATGTAATCCTGTTAGGAGACATAGCTCATCTGAGCCAACCACAGGCTTATCAAATCTTATCTCAATCGGCAACAAAGAGAGATATTGGCTTATCTTACCAGTTTCCTAGGCTTATCAAATCTTATCTCAATCAACAAAAAAGATAGATATTGGCTTATCTTACCAATTTCCTAGTAAACGCAACTCACCTCATCAAAACAAATCATAAGATGAGTGCCTACTACACCGCCTGAGCTCCCTTGAGCTAGGTAGAAGACTGGTTTCAATCGCTAAGGCCATTAAATGGAACAAGGAGGAAGTTCGCCCGACTCAATCATAAGCTACGCAAGCCAAGTACCCTCTTTTTCGATTTCTAATTACCATCAAACTAGAAAGTGATCGGCAACAAGGGAATCATGTAAGTCCTTCAGTTACTTAACTAGGGCACAACTCGTTTTAACCATTATTCAGACTCTATGAAGATTGACTCATTCGCGGAGTATCAAATTTCCAATAAGTTCAATAATCAAGGGGGGGTTGAGCTCTCTCAAAGTTAGAACAAACAGTAGGGATCCTCAAATAAATCGTATTTATCATGCAATTAACATCTCCAAACTAGATGCCAAATCTAAATAATCATAAAAAAAATATCTATAAATAATTGTTTTTATTAATGTATTTATTTTATGTGTAAATTTATAACACGTATAAATAACCAAGAGAGAGAGAAAATTATGGTAATATATACCGTGTAGAGATAAACTTATAATAAAAAATAGGATTTTCTCTTTTGGGAATCCCTATTTTACGGTGAATCCCTATTTTTTTTATAAGAACACTCCCCAAAAAAAAAAACCATTAAAGGAATACATTATTCCTAAAATGCAAAAAAGGCTCTTGTAAATAATATTTTGTCATCCAAATTCCAAAATTTTGAAAAAGTCATACAAGAAAAAATAACTATCAACTAATTTATTGAAATTTCTTGAACTCATTTTCCAGGATTCTCACTCTATTGAGCTAGTCAAATTTCTTGTATAAACCGCACAATAAAAAGTCTAGCCACAGCGACAATATAGTCTAACAAACAAATCATCATAAGCAAAATAGCATATATTATCATTACTATTGAAATGAACTATTTTTTATTATGAAATTTAGAACCTGAGAATATTTCCAATAATACCTGCTCTTCAAAAAGAAACCAGAATTTGAAATTAATAATAGGTGTAAAAAGCTCTGTAAAATCATTTGTAAAATCATTCCCAGGCCCTCGGCATTTGCTAGACCAGGTCACTAATTCTTACCCCCTTCTTGTCGCCACTCATTTTCTCTTCAGCCTCTTTCGTTTCGCCTCTTTTCTCTTCAGCAATCCTTGATCGAAATGCATCAACATCACCTTCTTTTACCAGGACACAGTTCGATTTATGATTAGTCAAGTCCACTTGTCGATCAAAATAACTAAGGCCACTTGTGGTATTTGATATTCTTATGTGTGACATCATGACAGGTTTTGAAGTGAAAGTGATGAGCCAAGGACTTTGGTGAATGGAAGTTGCATGAGCATTTACGTTTATAGCAAGCAAACGACAACTTCTTTTCAGGCGGCTTGGACCCAAATAAGTGAGACAAACCTGTAGAAGGAAAAAAACACTTCAGCACAAACCCAATAAAGTGAATGTTTAATAGATTAACCTAAAACATACAAGAAATGGAAAGTAATAATTATACTTGTATAAAAAAAAACTTCAAAGCACATAGAACAAAATAAAAATAATAGTATTAATGCTAATACTGAAGTACGAACTCGGCCCCATCCCCGGAGGGTGCAGCATTTCCAGAAACTAGAACGCCTGGAGTTGCTACTGCAACTTCGGGTGTGTGCAAAATAGCAAGGAGACTGGAGACATAAACCATAAATCACAAAAATTGGATAAAACTTCAAAACCATGTGCAGAAAACGTGTTGACGTGTTTACGGTAATACCTGGAGAACGAACCTGGGCCCATCCCTACGAGGGTTCAACATTTCCAGAAACGTAGCAACAACAGGCGTGTGAAATGGCAATGGGGCTGAAGATTTAAAACCATAAATCACAAATTCATCCTCATTGACATTTCACACGCATGTTGTTGCTACTGCAACTACAGGCGTTCTAGTTTCTGGAAATGTTGAACCATCGTAGGGATGGGCCAGGTTCGTTCTCCAGGTATTATCGTCAACACGTTTCTTTCGATATTTTCTGCACTTGGTTCTAAAGTTTTATCCAATTTTTGTGATTTATGGTTTATGTTTCCAGTCTTCTTGCCATTTTGCACACACACCTGGAGTTGCAGCAACTCCAGGCATTCTAGTTTATGGAAATGCTTCACCCTCCAGGGATGGGGATGGAGTCGGGTTCTTACTTCAGGTATTAACATTATACTATTATTTTTATTTTGTTCTATGTGCTTTGAAGTTTTGTTTTTTTGGATACAAATATAATTATTACTTTCCATTTCTGGTATGTTTTAGGTTAATCTATTAAACCTCCATATTTTCTTCATTACTCGATATTTTATTTTGCATTTTAATTATATCACTTTTTTGGGTTTGTACTGAAGTGTTTTGTTTTCCTTGTACAGGTTTGGCTCGCTTATTAGAAGTTGTCATTTCCATTCACCAAAGTCCTTGGCTCATCACTTCAAAACATGTCATGAAGTCACGATTCACCAGTCCTTGGCTCATCACTTCAAAACATGTCATGAAGTCACGCATAAGAATATCAAATGCCACAAGTGGCCTTAGTTATTTTGATCGGCTATTTGTTTTCCGCCGCTTTGGGTTGTGAGGCTTACTTCCTAGCCCCAATGAGAGTACTGACTAGCGTTATAGGTCGTTGGGCGGCCGGAAGAAAGTCGGGATTTTTGTCCTCAACTGCGGAGAGAAAGATTCTATTATCGACGGGCACATCAAGTTGGCCAATCACTCCTTGCTTCAGCAACACCCCTTTAGTCGATCATGATGGGAAGATCCCGCTGCTTAGGATCTCAGCATCCCTCCCACCTTTTGGTGAGATATTAGCCTTATCCGCTTCTTCCCGTCCAGGATTCAGCATTCTTGGATTAGGCTTGTTATTTTGATCGGCAAGTGGACTTGACTAATCATAAACCGAACTGTGTCCTGGCAAAAGAAGGTGATGTTGATGCATTTCGATCAATCAAGGATTGCTGAAGAGAAAAGAGCCGAAACGAAAGAGGCTAAAGAGAAAACGAGTGGCGGCAAGAAGGGGGCAAGAATTAGTGACCTGGTCCGGCAAATGTCGAGGGCCTGAGAATGATTTTACAATGATTTTACAGAACTTTTACACCTATTATTGATTTCAAATTCTGGTTTCTTTTTGAAGTGCTTGGGATTGATTTTCCGGAGCAGGGTATTATTGGTAATATTCTCAGATTCTAAGTTTCAGAATATGCATGTTTTTTTGAACTTAAACAAATAGTTCATTTCAATGGAGCTAAGTGTTCGCTCGGTGATGTTGCTAAGTTGCCACCAAATTGGTCAAGAAGCTCGCCTTTCAGTTGTTCCCACGTAATTGTGGGAGATTGTTGTTGGATCCAATGGAGCCAATGTAAGGCATGACCTTCCATGTTAATAAAGGCACTTTTGACTTTCAAATTTGACCTTATGCGAAGGGCAGTGAAGTATTACTCAGCACGTGCGATCTAGCCGATAGGATATGTGCCATTGAAACTTGGTAGGTCGATATATCGGGAGGTTGCTTTAACTCTTCGTAGGCGTCAATGCAAAAGGCGTTCCTCGGATTGGGTGGTTGGTACAAAAGGAGATATCTCGTCTCGAGGTTCAGCCATGGTATTGCTATTCTCCGCCGTAGTTTTGTTTTTGAGCCAGTCGGTCATATTAGAAATTGTCGCTTCAAGGCCAGAGAAGCGGTTGTCCGAGTCGTTTCAAAGACTGGCGAGTTCTTCTCCATAGGTGGCTTAATTCTTCTCCACTGTGTCAACGCGGGACTCCATTCGTGTCATTACAAGTCGAGAGGCAGGTCGGACCAATTTGTTAGAGAAAAGAATCGAGTAAAGGATTTATTTAATAAAAAGGATTAACTGGCAACGGCAACAAGAACAGGGAAGTAATCCTCCTCCAACAGGGATCCTGTCCAAAGGTTTATTCTTAAAGATTATTTTCTGATCCTTTATAACAATCAATAGCCTTTATTATAACTAGTAAAATAAAGCATATTATCCTCCTTCAATCATGTAATCAAGATCCTTATTTTCCTCCCTCTTTAATACAGTTGGAATCCCCATGCTTAAGCGTACGCCTAGAATAAACAATCCATGATTTACGCCCCTTAGATGTTTCTTTCCTAAAAGCTTACAACCAAATTAACTAGGGGATAAAAAATATGTAAATCATTAAATCAGCCTTCCCAGTATATGTGATTGCAAATTCAAAAACCAACACACCTAAATCGACCTTCTAAGTATATATATGTGATTTTTAAAAACGCTAAGCCATCAACAATTAGAAAAGAAAAGTGACTTGTTTGCATAAACCCTGAGGTTTGGTGCATTAAAAGAAGGGTATTAATTTTCAAGAAGCAGGCTTATACTTAAGTTGTATTAAAGTGATCATTACGTCTACTCTGTAGGCCAAGTCGTCTCGACTATATCTATATCTTTCGACTCTAATACGATTACAAATTCGTATAGACTATATTTACTCCACAAACTTGTTTCTTCATTTTGGTTTGTTAATTAATTAAATGAATAACTACAAAAACAACCCACGAGATATGGAGTATTTACATTATTCATTTGAATGAATAATGACAAAAACAACCCATGAGGTTTGGTGTACTTATATTCTTCATTTTCATATGTTAATTAAGTAAACGAATAATTAAAAAGACAACCTTTGGGATTTCATGTATTAAAAAAATTATATATATCTATATATACACACACACTTTAAATATTACAAATATAACCGTTGAGGTTTGGTGTAATAAGAAAAAATGTAACTTACAAAAAGTAGGTTTATACGTAAAATATATTAAAGTTATAAATTATGATAGGTTTCACTCGGTAGGCCATGTTCTAACAGGCCCGCCTAATCTTCGCCTAAACCCGCCTAGGCTTGAGGCTTCATTGAAACGTCTCGTCTTGCAAAAGGCTTGAAAAGGCTTGGAGACGATAATCAACTTAGAGTTGACCGCATTGTATGTATGTAACATGTACTTTTTTGTTGTGTTTTAACTATGTTTGTATTTTATTTCCTATTTTCGTTAAACTCAACTATCTTAATATATTCATTTTGAATTTAATCGTGCGAGATTGTTACGAAATTAACTATCTTAAGTAATATCTCAAATTTAAATATTTTAAAAACTATTTTTCTATTGAGAATTTAAAAAATATTGCAAAAAGTGTTTACACGCTGTATTGTTTTATTTACTTATTAATAAAAAAATAATTAAAATAATATAAAAAATAAAAACGCTTTAACCGCCTAGGCGAGGCTTTTGAGGCTTGAGGCTCGACCTCGTCGCCTTGACACGTCTCACGGCTTTTGGAACCTTGTCGATAGGCTAAGTCGTCTCAACTATATCATCCGACTATAATATGATTTAGAATTTGTAAGGACTATTTACTCCAAAACAAGTGCAATAGGTTTCACATATAACCCCCAGGGTTTAGTGTATTTTCAAAAAAAAAAAAAATGTTTGTAATCTTACAAAAAGTAGGTTTATACGTAACTATATTAAAATGATAAAAAAACAGATACTCTAGTAGGTTTCACTCTCTAAGCCAAGTCCCCCGACCATATCATCCGACTCTAATACGATTTCAAATTCGTATTGACTATATTTACTACGGAAACGTGTTTTTACATTTTTGTTTATTAATTATTTAAAGGAATAATTATACAAAAAAAAACCTTGAAGTTTGGTGTATTTACATTATTCATTTAATTGAATATTTACAAAACAAAAGGATTTTAATTTACAAAAAGTAGGTTTTATATGTAAATCATACGAAAGTGTTAAATTCCAGTAGGTTTCACTCTCTAAGCAAAGTCGAAGTCGTCTCGAATATATCATCCTACTCAAATACGGTTTTGATTTCGTATCGACTAAATTTACTATAGGGATGTGTCTGTCCATTACAAAAACAACCCATGTGGAAAAGAAAAAAAAACTACAGAAGGTTTGAAATTTTCAAAAAGCCCCCTGAGGTGTTCAGTCTTAATTTCAGATGAATTATATTATTATTATTATTATTATTATTATTATTATTAACCTTTTCTCTATCCACTTATAGGCAAATTTAAAATGTGAGCAGAACACAATACTATATTAGGCGAAGATTGATCAATATGCTCTACTTCGTTATATGGATATCAGATGTAATACTCAAACGAGTGGAGATACATAGATCTGAGAGCAATAGCAATGGGATGAGTGAGTATGAATACATACATCGGGTATCAGGAGAGAAAAGCTTTCAACAAAATGCCAGCAATATAATAACAGTGCGCAAATGTTAATGAAACCAAGATGATGAAATCTGAAACAAACTTTGCTTCTAGTGTCAATATATTCCACACATTTCCAAGAATGATTTTGCTTCTGTGAAATATTAAAACAACATATTATTACAACTCAATCATTGAGGCTAACCTATAATGAAAATTACGATACCTAAAAGTAGTCGAAACATCTGAAGAATTGCCCAAAGTATTTGTAACAAAAACTATTGAATGTTTATCCCTACCACTACCTAATGCAATAAATTTTACAAATTTAATCTTTCCCATCAACAATCATAAGCATATTTGAAACATCAAAGTGAAATATTTGTAGAAACTAACACAATTTGAAGATGAAAATGTATGAATACATGCATCCATAATATGTATATTTTTGTTCATGGTAAATTTAAATAATACCTGGTTCACCCGATTAGGAGGAGTAGAGCTAAATACAGTAGAAACAATTTGGGCTATCCGTTGAGGAGGATAAGAAGCCATGGATATAGCCTGCATTTTCAAGTTGTTAATTCGCCTATTATTTTTTTCCTTTTTTTTTTTCATCTTCTTGCTTTCTTCGACTGAACCTTCCATTTCTCTACTCTTTTCCGCCTGCTGACTCTTCTCCCTCTCACAGCCCACACAATCAAACCACACCAACAACAATTCCATATCAAAACTCCATATGTAATCCCCTCAACTTAAAATCAAGCCCCAATTGAACAAAGCCCCAGATTTACGACACTCCCTTATCCCATATCCTCCATGAGCGCAGGGCACTCATACACACCCAAACCCACGCCGTACCCATATCGACAGAGGAGACGTGAGAGGTGAGTGGCGGAGCTACTGACTGAGTTCTGGAAATAGGCAGAGTGGGCATGGAGCACGTTTCCAGGGATCTGGACCTGCGTTTCGCCGTTTCTGGAAAAACACATATTGATGTGACCAGATCTTCTTTATGTCTAGAGTTACGGCTTGGATTGAAGAAATAATCAACAATTAAAAATGGGACGAAATATGACTTGGAGGGAAGAAATTATCAAGAATTTGTACTGCAATGGAAAAAGGGACGCAGAGAGACATTTTCCCTTTTTATTTTGGAATGTGAGGGAGAAAGATTCGGTGATTAAAAAAAAGGTAAAAGAAAAAAAATGGTGTTTTCAAGTTTGTGTTAAAAAAGAAAAAATGAGGTTTTGACAAATTTTGCGTTCGGCGGCTCTTTGTGGTGGTCAAAATAGAAAAGGAAGAAAACGAGAAACAGAAGTGCAATCGACAGTCGGTAAATCGAGGTCCGACCACCGGTGAATTGTGGCGGGTGAAGTGTCGTGAGAGAGATAGGAAAAGCAAAAAAAAACCCAAATCTCACCTTCTGGCGTATAAATTGATGCGTGTCAGAAAATATGGAAAACCGAGTGTGGAGGTAGACGTGTTGTTTCGGTTAAAACCGGCGGTTAATTTAACCGATTTTTGGTTAACCGTAACCTAACCGGTTAAGGTTACGATTAAATCGGTTAATCGAACTGGCGGTTAACCGGTTTAATCGGTGGTTAACGTCGGGTTTTTTTTTTTTTTTAATCAGTCGATCGACTGAGTTACAGTCGAACTTTATTTTTATTTATTTTTTTTGGGAAAAAATAAGTTTAAAAAAAATAAGGACTTGATTTTAATTCTAATATTAAAAATTTTAAATTTTAACTTTTAATATTAAAATTAACTTGCCTACGTATTCTCGTAAAGGAATCAAAGTCAACGTAGTTCGAATTTTTTTTGTTTGAAAAAAATAAGTTAAAAAAAAGGACTTGAATTTCATTCTAATATTAAAATTTAAAATTAAATTTTAACTTGTAATATTAGAATTAAATTGCCTACGTATCCTCGAAAAGGAATCAAAGTCCACGTAGTTCTTTTACTTACCTCCTTACCTACTTACCTATTCGTCGTTGTCGTTGCTTCCCGAAGTGGTATCGTAATAGTCGCTCTCTTCGCCTTCATCCAATTGCATTTCTTGTTCTCGTTTTTCGGCCTTCACCCAATCGTTCATCAACATTTGATTTTCAAGATTTTTGGATGTTAAGGTAGACCGACGCTCATCTAACATGTAGCCTCCCGTGCTGAAGGCCTGTTCAACAGAAACTGTCGAAAACGGAACGGCAAGGACCTCCTTGGCAATTCTAGAGAGAGTGGGAAAAATACTGGCCATTTTCGACCAAAACTGCACAAGATCGTTAGTAACACCATCGGGCTTTTTTGGAACCGAAGTCGGTTCAAAAACTCCTAAATAACTATCTAATTCCATTGACCGACTAGCACTAGCCCTTTGCCGTTTTCGTTTAGTATCTTCAAGCAATCTCATATATGGGGCTAGAGCTCCTCGAGGGTCGTTGGGTCTTGTAGAAGTGACGGGGAAGGGGAAAGGGAAGGGGACACATTAACATCACTAGAAGATGAAGATTGATCGTATTCATTAAAAGTTTGAATTAAAAAGTGTTGTGCTTCGTGAGCAACACTAAGAGGGTTAGGAATTGGTTGTCCACGAGATTCTAAAAAAGGTGTTAATGCATCGTAATAAACTTTAAGTAAGTTTTGAAGACCCTCCATCCGATAATACGGGTCTAAAATTTTTGCAATCAAAAAAACATTGGGAATGTAATGAAAATATTTGACCCATTTATCCAACATCTCATCGATAACATCACCTAATTCCGGGTTACCGAGTAAAGCACTACAAACAAGTACTATTTGAATACAATGATCAACAAGTATTGAGGAGGTAGGATAATAAACACCGGATAAAGCCACGGTGGCATCGTTAAAAGTTTTTAAAAGGGATATCATATTATAACAATCATCCCACATATTCGGAAACAAAGCGAAATCGACATCTTCATTATTAAAAAATGTACACAATGCATCTCTATATTCAAATGTATCATTAAGTAATTTATAAGTAGAGTTCCAACGATTTGGCACATCTAATGAAAATATTTTTGGATGCAATTGATTGGTCTTGCAAAATCTTCGCCATTTTTTTGAAGCGAATCGTGGTTTCGTAGATAAGCTATAGCACTCCTAATCGGTTGAATTTTAGTTTTAAAAAGAGTTAAACCATCTTGAACACATAAATTCAAAATATGACAAACGCATCTAACATGAAAAAAATTTGCCGCCAATAGCGGGTGGACAAGTAATTTTTAACAATTCTATACTAGCCGTATTGGCGGCGGCATTATCAAATGAAATTGAAAAAAATTTGTTAGTTAAATGATACTCGGACAAAACAGTGGAGATTTTTTTCGAAATATTCACCGCCGTATGCTGGCTATCGAACTTTCTATATGCAATTAAACGTTTTTGCAAAGTTCAAGAATTATCAATCCAATGGCAAGTAATTCCCATATAATTATGATTTTTAAAATGATCCGACCAAATATCCGAACATATAGAGGACACTATGAGGCAAACTATCAAATATTGAAATCAAATTCAATTTATACTCACCGGCCATTTTTTCAATATCGCGAGTTAATTTATTTCGTGAAATCCTAGGGCTAGATGGATTAAATGCACCCCTAGTATACTCTTCATAATGACTACTATGCGCATGATTAAAAGGAAGACTCATAACGGAAACAAATTTTGCAAGAAATTTTCGATGACCACTTTCGGTATATTGAAATAAAGTAGAGGAACTCGTACCTTGGCCGCCGGTTCCTACCGGCGGCGGTAGATGAAGATGAGAAGTTTAGTTGTGTTTGAGAACTACCGGCGCCGTATTTGTCGGGATGCTTCTTCTCCATGTGGTATTTGAGCGACCCGTAGCCTTTATTATTTTTAGAACCGAAGGCGTAATGAGAATTGCAATAATTGCATTGCGCTCGAGGTTCTCCGTTGATCGTCTTTTTTGTGAAATGCAATCGGAAGATGGGGGAAAGTAATTTCCCTCGGTTTCGATCGAGGCGGCGGCATATCACCCGTCGCTTCCTCCTCATCTTCATCCAAATTGACGGCCGCTTCTTCTTCATCGGAGCTCGGTAATTCCTCTTCAAAATTGGTTTGTTGCGAGTCGAAGTTGATTTGATTATATAGGTTCTCAACTTCTTCCGCCGTCATCTCATCGGAAACGTAATCTCCGGCGACGGCCGAAGATTCTCGTCGAGATCCTCGACCTCGACGAGAAGAAGTTGGAGTGTTGGTATTGACATCACGGGAAGAGCTTGCCATAGTGATATTATAAAAGAGAATTAAGTAAAACGAGATTAGGAATGAATAATAAGAATATTATTGATAATATTATTTCTTGCACAAATTAGAAACTTTACTTCTTTAAACTTGAAAATATAAGAGAAGAAGAAGAATAGTAGATGAATTGGTGTGAGAATTGGTGTTGGAGAGTGGGGTATTTATAGGTGTAAAAATTGAAAAAAAAAAAAATATTAAAAAACCGGCCTTAACCGGCGGTTAAACCGGTTAACCGCCCAACGGCTATTTTCTTTTGAATTTGAGCCGTCGATTATCAACGGCTAGTTGATCTCAGCCGTTGATTTTCAACGGCTAATTCACAGATCAGTCGATCGACTACACACCAGTCGATCGACTGGTATGTCGATTGACTAACGACCAGTCGATCGACTGGTCTGTGTTTTTAAAAAAAAAACGATTAACCGCCACAGAACAGTCGATCGACTACACACCAGTCGATCGACTGGTCTGTGTTTTTTAAAAAAAAAACGGTTAATCGCGGCGGTTAAGGTTAAACTTTTTGGTTAACCGTAACCTAACCACCGGGAATCGGTTGACGGTTACGGTTTTAACCGTGACCACCGATCAACGCGGTTGAAACCGACGGTTAGGCGGTTAACCGCCAACCGATCAACACCTCTATCTGGAGGTTAGGGTTTGAGGTATTTAATGGATTATGATTGGTTCTGGATCGGGTCCATTTAGTATTTGGGCTGGGTAGTTTATAAACTAGCTGGGCTTGGGTTTTGGGCTTATTAAGAAAATATTAAAATTAGTAATTTGGGCCAATAATGAATATTATAATAGATTAAGAGTCCAATAACTCAAATTTACCACAAAATAATCAAATATCTTTAGATTAAGATTATTCTAACAAAATAAATATTATTACAATAAATAAGATAAATGATAAAATATAATAATTATTTTTATTTAAATAATTTATATGGTCAAATAAATGGGGCTTCACATTCACCCTTGGTGATTAACGAGGCACCCTCGGTATATTTGGATTCAAAAAAATTAAAAATTAACTTAATATTTTTAATTATCAATTAATTTATATTTTTTGTGATTTTAAAATAAGAAAAAAAACACATGGTATATTTAAAAAATAATAAGGTTACATTAATCTTATTTATTATTAAATTTAATGTTACTATATTTTATTTTATTTTTTGATTTATTTTAAATAAAAAATAATTATAAATTTGTATTTTTTGTGATTGTAAAACAAGAAAAAAAACATGGTATATTTAAAAAATAATAATGAGATTACATTAATTTTATTTAGTATTAAATTTAAAGCTCCTTTTTTTAAAATAAGAATACCGGGGTTACCGAGGGGAAAAAACCCTGGGTATTTTCTTTTCAGAAAATTAAAAATAAACTTAAAAACTTTAATTATCGATCAATTTGTATTTTTTTATTTTAAAATAATAAAAATAAACACATGGTATATTTAAAAAATAAAGTGATTACATTAATTTTATTTATTATTACATATAATGTTATTACATTTTATTTTTATTTATTGATTTTTTTTAAATAAATAAATATAATTATCGATCAATTTGTGATTTTTGTAATTCTAGAATAAGAAAAAAAAACACATGGTTTATTTAAAAAAATAATGAGATTACATTAGTTTTATTTTGTATTAAATTTAATGCTATTTTTTTTCTAGATTTTTTTATTTTTTTAAAATACAAAATACAGATGGCATTTTTTGCCCTCGCTAATTTTGAAAATTATGAAAAATATACAATAAAACTAAGGGATCGAAAATGCTCTCGGTATACCAAGGGGATTCATAATCCCCTCGGTAATACCTAGGGTATTTTGGAGCTCTCTTTTT
>BMAC01000377.1:369996-399079 GCA_014905375.1 Phtheirospermum japonicum
CTAACCATATTTTAAATTGGTTACCTCACACGGGAAGGGAGAAGACTCCATACGAGTTATGGAAGGGTAAAGCTCCTGCTTACAATTATCTCAAAGTGTGGGGTGCTTGGATAAGGTAAGAGTACCAGAACTAAAGCAAGTGAAGATAGGACCAAAAACTGTTGACTGTATCTTCATTAGATATGCACACAATAGCGCTGCATATAGAATCCTAGTATACAAGTCTGAGATACTTGATGTGACTGAAGGAACAACCATTGAGTCAAGGAATGCGGTGTTCTTTGAGCACATATATCCTTGCAAATGAAATAACGAGGACTCTAATAAGAGAACTCGTGGTGTTGAAGATGAACACGCACCGCTTGCGGTTCAAGATATATCACAAGATGGTGATGATAATGAACCGAGGCGTAGTAAGAGGGCTGGGACTGCAAAGTCATTTGGTTCGGAGTTCATGATCTATATGTTAGATGATGAACCTCGTACTATTCGAGAAGCTTAGTCTAGTCTTGATGCTCCTATGTGGAAGGAAGCCATCAATGCTAAAATTGATTCCATTATGCAGAATCATACATGGGAATCGGCTGATCTTCCTTATGGTAATAAAACTCTAGGATGCAAGTGGGTCCTAAGGAGGAAATATAAAGCTGATGGCTCAATTGATAAGAAAAATTTCGAGCTCAAAGCGCCGAGCTCAAAACATCAAGTCCAAATTGAGCCGTCACATCAAATAGAGCAAGTTTAAGAAAGATTCTGAGCTCAAAGTGCCGAGTTCAAAACATTAAGTTCAAATTGAGCCCACACAAAAAAGAGCAAGTTTAAGAAAAATTCCAAGCAGAAAGTGCGGAGCTCAAAATGCCGAGCTCGAATAAAAAAAAAGCAATATTTGTACATATCTAAGTTTTCAAGCTAAAAACACAAACAATAAAAGCTACTCAAAGACAAACCAAAGACAATTTTCTAAGGAAAAGGTCGACCGACCAGGAAGAGCCGATCAACACTTATTCAAATTAAAGAGATTCGAGTACATCAAGGTCGGTCGCCCAAAAGTGATGCACCGACAAAGGAACAAAAACAACTAAGTTAGGAAAATACAAACTAATCACCACCATCCTCACCATCACCTCCCTGCTCATCACCGTCAGCATCCATGCCATCCTCTCCACCCCCCATGCCGAACTCCACCATCTTCTCAGCAATATGCCTCTCAAAGTCAGCAATCGAAGCCCCATCCTTCAGCATTTGGAGGGATTCCTCCATGGTGGACAAATAGGAAGCACTCATCATAGGTGTCACGGTCGAGGATGAGATTGGTGCACCGGTCGTGAGTCTCTCGAAGAGCAGCATGGTCCTGCTAGATCCGAGCATGATCTCTTTGGAGGTTAGAGAAGCTCCGACGTGCCAACTTCATCGAAGCAAGGGCCCGACAAAGGTTCAACTCCGAGAATCCCAGCTGGTTATCCCAGTTGAAACCCGAGACCCGACCATTCAGACCCGGGCCCCAACTATGAGCAACGCTATTTGAGAACTCGGAGTAGGGGTACCCCCCAACCGACCCACCGGCAGTGTTCGGATCATAGAACCATATGTAGTCGTACTCTTGATGAACAGGTGTGGGACGAGGACCATCGAAGACGACCTCCTCCTCATTTCCCACGATGATTGTCTCTTGGTGGGAGCTCCCCTCACCAACCTGGGGAGCCGAGTAGGGCACTGGAGGAGCAGATGGGGCCGACGAGCTGGCCTTTGTCTTCCTCCCGCCACCACTCGCTGCCGGCCTCTTCGCGGGTTTCTTGTTCTTCTCCAAGAACTTAGTAGCCTGGTCAAGTGCAGAAAGAGACATGGTCCTGTTAAAGTAGGGATAGTACACTGCAAATGAAAACACAAAGCTCAGCAAAAATATAAATGAAACAAACTGAAATCCACACAGACTAAGCCGAGCAGCTCGACCGAGCAGATGCCGTCGAATTGCCGAGATCGTCTAGGCCATGTCGATCGATGCGAGTGCCGACACCGGGGCGACGAGTAGCTTAGCCAAGTAGAAGCTATCGAGCTGTCGAGCTCAGCCATGCCACGTCGACTGACGCAAGTGTCGACATCGGGGCGATGAGTAGCCTGGCCGAGCAGAAGCTACCGAGCTGCCGAGATCGGCCACGCCACGTTAATCGATGCAAGTGTCGATACCGGGGCGACGAGTAGCCTGACTGAGCAGAAGTTGTCGAGCTCGGCCAGGCCGTGTCTCCCGACGTGAGCGCCAACGCCAAATCGGCGAAGCAGTTCGGCCAAACAGAGAGTCTAACATCTTGAACAAAAAATACCAACTAAAAAAAACTTAAACGCCAAGCTCACTAAGGAATGAAAGACTCATGCTCTATCGAGGACAGGAAAACAAGCAAAATTCAACTCACCGGGAATAGTGGGTCCGAGATCAGAACGAAGAGGAGAATCCATGAGACTAGCCCTCCGAAGTTTGGCCTTGGTTAGCACGTTCTTGTAATGTCTCGGTTCCGGGTCAGAATCCACAATGTCGTACAGGTGAGTAAAAAACTCCTGGTCAGGAATTGTCAGACGAAGATAAACTGAAAACAAGAACAAATAATAAGGATTAGATCAAAATATGGAAAGAAGTGTTGGAGTCGTACTAACCAAACTCTGTAAAGGAGTTCGAGAGGTATAAAATGGTGCATCGGGGTTTTTGGTCTACCAGTCCCTCCTAACATAAAACTAGTATGGCTTCCAAATATAGAAGGTGTCGGGTAGCCACATCACGAGGTGTTTGAATTCGCCGGAATGAACTGAGGAATAGTAGAATCCGGACTCAACCGCATATGACGCTTTGAAAAGGTATATCCATTGAAGCTCCTTGATGGTGGGCGCCGGCCAGCCGTTCTCACTGAAAAGTACAAACAATCCTAAAACCCGAGCATTGGACGAGGGGTGGAGTTGGAAAATTGGCAACCCCAAGTCAACAAAGATATCAATCAGAAGTCGGGGGAGCGGGAACGAGACCCCGAACTGAAGGATGTCCATAAAAAAAGTGGTACAAGAGGCTGGTGGACAATGAATTTGCTCGGCATCATAAGGAAGGAACAGATGGACAGACCGGGGCACACCGCACTCTTTTCGATATGTAACTAGGTTACCGTCAACCAGCTCACTCTGCTTGACGGCTATGCTAAGCATCGTGTCATCCCAGTCATGAGGAGGAGGCCTCTTCCAATGACCAACCGGGGTATGATCACTTGGCCAGTCCGACCAGGAGGCCATAGTCTCAGAAGGAAATGACTTCTTGGTTCTGGATTTTCGAGACTTTTCGCCCCCGGGGTGCTCGATGAGCATCGTCGTCCGCAAGGTCGGGGACGGGAAGGTCGTCCAGGGGCTCGAGCTGAGCTGACCCGACAACAAAATCCTCGTTGGCCGCCCCTGTTCGGTCCAAGATCAGGCTCCGCGTCCAAGCCAAACTTCCAATCACCTCACCTTCGGGATTGTCGACCAAACCATATTGAGACTCCGAAAAAACCCCGCTCTGAGGCCCGAAGTTGTAGCCCTGTCCAAATTGGCCGCAAGGCTCGAAGGGCTGAGCTTGGCCGAACTGAGGATAGTCGCTGAGCAGAACATCATCGCCTGAAAATTGCTCAAAGGCGAAGGGACGTCCCTGACCGAATATTTCCCCCGCACCGAAGCTCCCGTACTAGTTGAGCTCGAATCCTCCATCCAGACTTGTTTGGGGTCCCGGTTGACCACCGCCCAGACTAGCCCTCTCGAACTCCCGAGTGCTATCCGGAGAGTAACCCGGACTACTAGACATGGATGAAAATCAAAAGAAATGAGAAATTACCTTTGAAGATAGAGAAGATCGGGGTGCAAGGAAAATGTCAAAGAGGGCAAAGAACAAATTTTTCCAAACAGAAAAGCTGAAGGTGAAAAGTGTGCTTGCGTTGCTGCTGAGTTTATAAGATCTTGAGAAATGAATGGAGTTGCAATGTGAAGGATGAATGATGGGAAGAAAAAGTTCAAAGGTTCGTGCATTTAAGGAGAAGGTTTCAATCATGGAGCATAATGATTCAAAAGCACTAAGAGACGAAAGTGGGTCACATGAGTCTCAAAAAGGGGGCTGCAAAAGCTTCCATTTCGGAAATCGTGATGGTCAAACTTCCCGAAGAACGAGACTGATGGGACATAACACCCTACACTCATGACCGGATCAGTTTTTCAGATGACCAGGACTCAATGAGCCCGAACCCGCCTACGCGTAGTCGACCCCGCGCTCAGAGGCTTGTTGATGGTTGACGTCGTCCCAAAAGTCACGAGAAAATAAGAACTGAGCCCAACCGAATGTATCTCGGTCGATCTGAACCGCTCAGCGTGCCAAGCTGCTAAGCGAAAAATGCCAAAGGCACCGGGCAGCCCAGGCCACCAACCGAGCACGCCTGCTGAGAACTTCGAGTAGGGATGGCCGAGCAGAAAAGGTCAAGGGCGCCGGGTGGACCAGGCCATCAGCCGAGCGCTCTTGCCAAGGGTGCCGAGCAGAAGAGGCCGAGGGCACCGGATGGTCCAGGCCATCAGCCGAGCGCTCTTGCCAAGGGTGCCGAGCAGAAGAGGCCGAGGGCACCGGATGGTCCAGGCCCTGTCTCTTATACACATCTAGATGTGTATAAGAGACAGGCCGAGCGCTCTTGCCAAGGGTGCCGAGCAGAAGAGGCCGAGGGCACCGGATGGTCCAGGCCATCAGCCGAGCGCTCCTGCCGAGGGCGCCGAGCAGGAGTTTTCGAGAAGGAACCGCCGAGGGCTCCAGGCGGCCCAGGACATTGGCCGAGCACTCCTGCCGAGGGCACCGAGCAGTTCCCGCCGAGCAGTTCGCGCCGACCTGCCGAGAACTAGCGTGCGACCTTCCAACACCTACCGAGCGTCCCCGTCGAGCTACTGAGATATAGCGCGTGACCTACCGATCATTCCTGCCAAGCTGCCGAGAACTAGCGTGTGACCTGCCGAGACTTGTCGAGTGTCCCCAACGAGCTTCCAAGAGCTAGCGCGTGACCTGTCGAGCATTCTAACTGAACTGCCGAGAACTAGCGTGCGACTTGCCTAGACCTGTCGAGCATCCCCGTCAAGCTGCCGAGAGCTAGCGCGCAACCTGTTGAGCATTCCCACCGAGCTGCCGAGAGTTAGTGCGCGAGCTGCCACGACATGCCGAGCAGGACCCTTCCGAACAGTGCAGCGCAGTCTGCCAGGCCTCACCGATCGACGCCGATTAAAGACCCACCGAGCTCGGCACCATTGTTGGCCAGGCTCCATCGGTCGATGCCAAATGTCGATGCCAAATAGGAGGTGCCGAGCAAAGACATGCCGCATAGAGATCGCCGATCAGAGACCCGCCGAGCTCGGCACCGCTGTCGGCCTGACCCCGTCGGTCGACGCTGGGCATCGACGCCGAGCAGGATGCGCTCTCCTGACGCGTGCGCGACATGTTCAGTTCACTTCTGGTCATTTATTGAGCTGGAAATGCTGAGATAAAACACTAGACCGACTTCTCCGGATACGTTTGGTGAGTAAAACAGTTGAGGTCGGCATTAAGTCGGCGGTGTACCTGATATGCATTTCCTCTAGCTCCCGAAAAAGACATTATATGAACTGGATTAAAGGGGTCGGTCATCCGGAAGATAGCTGAGGTCGGCATTGAGGCGGTGGACACATGAGCAGAAGATTTGGAGAACCAATAGAAAATGGACAAGTGTCAAATTAGGGTTTCCATGGAAAACTATAAATACCCTCTCCAAGAGAGAGAGAGAGAGAGGAATCCCTAATTTTTTAGAGAGAGAGAAAGATAGAGAGTAAGAGAGAGAAAGCTTGTATCTAGAAATCAAGTAATTATAAAAGGGTCCAGCCAAGGCCGATCCGATCTGGTTTTTGGGAACAAAAGTTAAGAACTTTTTCCTACTCATTTTCTGTTGATTTTTTGCTATTCTCCTTATTTTTTGGTATTAATATTGCTTAGGCTACTCTTAGTCTAAACAATGTTGGTTAAGGCGAGCGTTCCCTCTTACAAGGTATGCTTGGAGAATGTAAAGATCATCTATGGCCAGTCTGGGCTATTGGGCGATTCTTTTTTTAAATAGTTGTGCAATGCAAAAAGACCACAGCCGTTCTAGGCATTCTTGTCCTTGACAGAATCCCAGATCACGATCGAAGAATCCACCGCCTCGCTATGATCTCTTTGGTGAGCATAAGGCACCAAGAAGACTGCAAACCGAGAAAGGAAAGGGCGGTTTGACATCAAATGTCAAGAAGGCCCTTTAGGAGAGAAAGGTTAGACCGTTGACCAAGTAGAAATTGATTTACTTCGTTGCTGCTACCACCACCTATCAACACATCAAGGATCTCAACATTTCCCCTCCCCCGAGGCTAATCAAGAAAGACCCATCGTCCTTCGACAAGAACCAATTTCATGATTACCATAATTCCATTAGCCACACAACAGAAGAATGCTAGGACCTAGTATGTGCCCTGGTAAAATCTGTGACGATAAGAACCTCTAATGATTTGCAAAGAATGTAGACTGCCCAAAAGTAAGGATGAATGATCATACGTAGCTGCCACCTCCACTGCGACACTAGGTCCTCCTCAGAGATCATGAAACTAGTAAACACAAGTCGAATCGAGGAGAGATGATCAGGAAACAAAGAAGGGCTCTATTAAGAAACGCCAGGACGACATTACAAAAAGTAAAATGTTAGACCGACAAGCAGGTGCTAGTTGAATATGATAGATCCATCATGTTTCACGAGTATGATGCGCTCTAGCTCGTCCAACCACACTTTGATGAACTCATCATCATAACACGTATCTTAGGAATTAAGATGCATAAGATCATTATCAATATAAAGTCGTATTATAGTATTATACTGGCATGCACTCAAAAGAATGAACATCTCAGAAAAATACATCAAACCCATCAATGATATAATATGGGGAATCGGCGGAGAACCCGTGGTGACCATTAGGGAGATATACCTGGTGATAGAATTTGCGAACGCTCGGAGAAGAGGATGATCAACATGACCATTAATATCATCAATAGCTATAGTGAATATACAACACACTGATCGGGATGCCAACCCTATACAATCTTAAAGGTGCGATCTCAATTTACCATTATTGTATTAAGTTCCCAAGTGATTGTGGAGAAGTTGTCCATGAGCCTAATCAGATACCAGCCAAAGAGTGTGATTACGTGTTGAGGCCATAATGCATTAATGTGGCTAAGAAGGAGGACCTTGAGAAGCAAAAAGAGATTTTTTCAAGAATATGAGTTAGAGGAGGTAAAAACATTAAAAGGTGTGAGCCAAATCACTAATGAAGAGCACGACCAGGGGACGACCAGGCAGGAAAAAGAAACAAATACAGGTCTTAGCCTACTAAAAGACCTTATAGAAGTGGCGATGCACTATGACCAGGAGTTCTAGTAGGAGAACGTCTTAGTCATAAAGAGCAAGGCCTTGATGAGCAATAAACGAATCGACATGGGAGTTGAATAGTATTGTGCAATAACAAAGGGTATCACCCTGGGAAAGGACACGCCGTATTCAAAGATGAGATTAACTCTAGTCAGGTGACCTTAAAGTGAATAGCAACCCATATCGAACAAGTCACATAGCTTGACTAAGTATGAATGGACAAGTTTGATCGCAAAAAACAACTAGACATTTGTTGAGACCTCAAAGATCCCATCGACCTGAATTGATTAGTTTCTTATAAAAAAGACGTTTTTGCTTGAACGCGTGTAGACATGAAAGAAATAGGCACCGAGCACGCGTGTCACAATCTCAACATAGATAAAATTGCATGAACCAACATAAAAGAAACAGAATCTGGAGTCAGAAAGATACGAGGCACTTGAACAAAGTCGTGAAGCTCATGGACAAAAGATTTATTTGGTAAGATATCCTATCTAGGTGTCAGACCCGATCCTCATTAAAAAAAATGACCGGTTAGTGGTGGTTGTGCATTGAACTTTCTGATCTAAATAAAGCCTTCCCAAATGATAGCTACCCTCCACCCCATATCAACTATATGGTCAATACTACGTTAGGGCACAAGCTCATGAGTTTCATGGATGTCTACTTAGTATACAACCAAATAAAAATCTGGATGATGAGAAGCCCACCTCATTCTTCTTCGAGAGGGGATTGTATTGCTACCTAATGATGTTATTCGGACTAAAGAACATGGGGGCAACATACTAGCGAATGGTTGGAAGATTTTTAGACAACTTTATTGGCAAGACCATGGAGGTCTATATTGATGACTTGCTTGTCAAATATCTACATGTCGCCAACCATGTCAATCACCTCAACGAAATATTCAGGATTTCATGAAGTTATAAAATGATACTGCAATCCCAAACAATACACCTTCAGGGTCAGATCCAAAAAGTTCTTGGGCTACATGGTATGCCAAAGAAGCTTAGATGCCAACGTAGACAAGACTCGAGCCACAATTAAACTGAAGCCTCCCCGGAGCATGAAACAAGTTCAAAGCCTGACGGGGAATAACAACCTTGAACCAGTTCATATCCATCTCAACAAACAAATGCAAACCTTTCTTCTAAGTGGTTAAAAATAACAAAAATTTTGAGAGGAATGCGAAATGCCAAAAGTGTTAGAATAGGGTGACCAACAAGCCAACTTGTGGCTGTGGTCTGACCATTCTCTTGTAATACAATCGGTTTTTATTCGTAATAATATCTTTTATACATATTGGCATTCCATATCTTTTGTCCCATGCTAGTTGCATAAGTATGGTCCTGATGAAGTTACTTTATTACGGTGGACTGGTCTAGCAGAACCGTGAGATAATCCAGCATGTAATGTAACTCATTGAACTTGTTCCTAGTCATAGGGTTACGCCATAATGAGGATACAAGCCTTTCCCGTTAAGACTAGTACTTAGTGTATGTGGACCGCGTCTCATCGGTCACGATGTCTGGACATCGACATACATAAGTAGGTGCTCATAAGATGAGTTCACTGAACTCCCTCACCTAGAAATCTCTAAGTGGTTCTCACTCATCGAGTAGATGATTTCTATGATATAGCGTACAACATTAATCCTTAAGACCCAGACCTCATCGTGACTTCACTAGAGGACAGGCTATGTTGTGACCTGTCTCTGTGTCTCCTTGGAGGCCGATCAAAAGGGAAAACGTTCGCATAGTCGGGAATCTAGTGGGAAGTCTGTGCATTGTAGTAGGGGATTCAGACGCATGATAAGTCATGGATGTCCTGTGTGTTCTGATGGTTGATAAATCCTCGGAGTCTCTGGCCAGAGCTGATAGTGGGGTGTTTAGAGAAATGTGTTTCTCTAAGTCACACACGAACGGATTATCTTGAACCTAGAACGTACACACAGTTATTGAACTAAAAAGAGGTCTCGATGAACCAATACCTCTTGTTCAATCGGGACATAGATCGCGAAGGGATCGTACTGTACATATAAGCTATATCACAAGGTTCTTGCAGGCACTTCATTTGTATCTAGGGAATTATGATGCGTAGTTTCTAGGGCGCCTCTCATAATTCGTTGGGTTCTGGTTTGACCAGTGATTAAGTAAAATGAGTTTTATTTAATCAGGGACTCTAAGGGACGAGTTCATATAAGAACAATGTGTTGTTCAAATCACAATTTGTTGTGAACCCACGGCTAGCTTACACCTGAACCATTGAGGGTCACACCACGTGTTTCCTGATTATTGAAAACGACAGCTAGAAATTAATTGTTAATTTTAGCATAGTTAGATGTCAATATGATTGAATCTAAGATTCATAATTAATTGTGATTATGAATTGAGAAAAATACGAGAAAATTATTCTGGACGCGAAAATATAATTGTTATATTTTTCGGAATGATCGTTTATGAGAAATGATTTAATTTCGATGGGGTTTTTTAATTTATAAATAGGGTCGACCCAATAAACCGTTTAATAGTTACTGGGCCGATGTTTTTATTAAATTAAAAGTTGAGTTGGGGCTTGTTTTTAAATATAATTAAAAGCCTTGTTTTGTTTTTGTTTGGGCCGTCCTCTTTCAGCCCACTATTTGATTTGGGCTTAAGCTTATGTTTTTAATAAATAAAAAGAAAGGAAAAAAGGTTTTGGCTTAAAAAAGAGGGACCAGACGGGTTTTTAAAGAGATCAACCTAACAACAAAAAAAAAACACAGACCAACAAAGGAGACGGAAAAATAAAAGAAAAAACCTAGCCCTACAGCCGTCCACCCTTCGGCCGCCGCCGCTTGCCGCCGGCCGCCGCCAACCGAATCGTTCGGTTTCTCGTTTCCGTTGTTCTCAATCCTTCAACGGATCTAGTGCTCCGTCGTAAGGACGTCGGGTAATACGGTGTGTGACACTGATTCTCCGGAGCCGTCTGAACGCTCGCCGGACCGCCGCTACCACCTCCGTCGTCACAACCGCACCGGAGACGTATCGCCGCTGTGGCTAGCCGTTCCGGACAGCCTGCCCCGCGTCTGAGATCTCCGAACGCCGCTGCGTCGCCTCCGTTCGGTTGTTGCCTCTCCGCAACCATCGCCTGCGTCTTGCTGCTGTCGAGTCGGAATCCCGGACGCAAAGTAGAACGCAGCGCCATCGTCGGATCGCCACCCTCCGCGACCTGTTGCTGCGCCGCGTCGGAGCCGCTTCGCCTTTTCCGCGATCTGCCGCTGGCAAGCCGAGGGCCTGCCCAACGCTGCCGTGCCGTCGAACGCAGGGCCGCCGCTACCGCACCTCCTGTCGTCTCCGTCCGCCGTGCTGCTCCTCCGCCACGTCGTGAGTCGACGAAAGCCGTAAGGTGCAAGGTATGTGTGCAGTATATTATATATGTATATAGTATATATATATGTAATATGCGCATGCGTAGTGTATATATATATATATGATATATGTATGCAATTTAAATAAATCCATGCTGTGTTTGTGTTTTGTGAAACATATATAGATATGTTTGCATGTTGTGCATTTGTAACATATATGTATGCATGTGGTGTTGTTGTAATATGTATGCTGCATGTGTTTAATATATAGGGGAGATATGTGTGTGAGCCGTGTGTGTTGTGCATGCGTATATTATATATAAATTATTTATATGTTCATAATGCATGTGTGTTTATAATACTGTTGTATAAATATTATATATATGTATATATGATATGTATATATATAATATATAATTAAATATATGATTAACATATTATTATATATATAATTGTTATATATATGTTTAATATATTAATAAACATATATATATATATATATATATATATATATATATATATATATATAATTGTTATATATATGTGATTAATAGAAACCGATCATGCTTATTTAATTTTACGAAAATCGAATTGTTTCTATTTATTAAAAGCAATTAAAAACATTGTTTGAATTAATTGATTATAAATTTGGACCGTCGTCAATTCAATTCGATTCAATTAATTTAATTTTTAAAAATTTTTGTTTTCCGCTGCGCGACGGTACCACCGACACCCAACAAAAAGGCCTTCTAGAGCCTGAGGCAAACCATGATGGAGACACGAAATATCCAAAAGTTAGAATAAAGTGATCTGTTGTACCTCTATCTGGATATGTTAACCGTAGCAATCAATTCAGAACTTGTCCTAACAGACAATTCAGGCCACTACTCTTGAGGCTTTTGGCATCACGACACTTTATAGACCCCTAATATAGGGTATCTTGATTCGTTGGATGCCTCCATACCTAGGTTGGGTTAAGGTTAACATGAATGATAGTTGCTTTGGCGCTCCGGGAACTGCTGCCTTCGGTGGTGTCTTTCGTAATTGTCGGGATTTTATGAAGGGATGCTTCAGTCAGAGACTTGAAACTTCTTTTGCTTTCTTAGTGAAACCCGATGCCGCAATTTTGTTTGCGAGATTACCTTGGATAGGTATTGGAAATTTCTTTTACTTGAATCAGAATTTACTTATGTGGTTTCTATATTCGATGCCCACTCTTTGACGGTTCTTTGGTGCTTTAGTAACATGTTGTGCTCTCTCTTTCCTCGGTTGATGACGATTTGGATTCGGTTGATGACGATATGGATTGGTGTTTTGCATGTTTTTTAGGAGGCTAGTGACTTTGCATACGTTTTCTCGAGGTAGACGCGCACCGAGGGGGATCGCTGATTAAATTTAATGTCAAGTGGCGCATTTCCTGGATTTGGCATGTGATAAGTCCAAAAAGTTGAACCACCAAATAAAGGGGGCACTAACCTCAAAGAGAGATCAGCGACCTGAAATTGCTTCCGAACTTGTCACAGCGACCTCCGGAAATCTTCCACAATCGTCACAGCGACCTCACCGATCCTGCAAAATAACGCCTAGAACGGGCCGGATTTCGAGCCCGTTAAGGCCCTCTGACGCTTAAGTTAATAAGCGAAATCAAACTCCCCTCTCTCTCTCTCTCCAATGTAAATAATGTCGTCAAATAATAATAATGGCGTTAGTTATTAATAAGAGGCATACACCCCTTTATATAGAGATAGGAGAAATCTTCCACTATCTAGGTTTACCTTACATAAACATAATTCCATTCATACCATGACTCTTTCACCGACTCTCAATTGAGACTCTTCTCATATGATAAGTTCCCATAAACATGAAACTTCTCAATATATTACCGAAATAAGCCCGGGTACACAGCCCACTAGGCCCATACACATATTTAAACTTTCAATCAGGCTCAAATACTCAGCCCAACCCACCAGAGATCACGATCCTATATGAGAACTCATCCTCATACTACAGGTCGATACTCCAGACACATCAATTCGTTTACTTTTAAGGAACAGCCTTCAGCTCGTTCACTTCTAAAAGACATAACACAGCTCACCCATCTTCCAGGAGGCACACCCTCTCCTAAAGATAGGAGCACTTTCCACAAATAACCATATACATCACGTAATATCACATATAGACATTTTGGTCCACATCAACTAGTCCCCTATGTTCTATCTGATTGAGGTATGAAATCAGGTAGGACATGTGAACATGAAATCAAACAAACACAAACAACACATGCACACAAACCATCACTCTACCTCATAAAATCATATTTCAGAATTACCCAGCTCGATCTCATCGAGCAACAATATTAATAATCCATTATAGATCATTAATCACACCTGCGACGTACAAAAGGCCGACGCAACGAGCTCACTCTTTCGATCACCTTCTGAAAAACAACCTCAAGCTTTTAATCAAATATCCTTCAACTATGGCAATCTGAATCACACAATCATTAACGTACTGAACGACCCCATGCGCACAAGTCCCCAAGTTAAATCTCAAGATTTTACACTGGGCGACCTGAAAATATACCACTCCTTCAACGACCTGCAGCCACAACCAGCCTCAATAATTCAAAATCGAAATCATAACCAAAACATAAGGTCAAGACACGCTTCTCTTCCCACATCCCATCTCATTTATGCTTCATTAAATGCAGTGTGCTCTCTTGCCAGACACGCGTCACACCCTTATATTCTCGGAGTATAATAAATCCAGTGGGCCTAGGAATTAATGGCCCAAAACATTCCCCAAATAAATCCCGCTCATATCTGTCCCATCAACTTTTCCGCCTCCCAACACATAAAACCCTTTCATCTTCTTCATTTACTACTTTACGCCATCTCAATTAAAAAGACTCGCCATTTTTACTCTGTAAAAAAGCTCAACATCCGACAGTTGCTCAAGGATCCACTATCATCTCGATACTCATCGACAACCTCTAGCTCACGAAAATATGTAAGTTCCCAGATCTCCATTTAATTTTAATCGTACTGTTGAATTTGTAACTGCATCTGCTGAGATATATTTGTTTTGTGTTATCTCCTCCCCTGAATATGTTTAACTTACAATGCTATTTAGCATCTCCCAACAATAACTCCCAAAACTCAACCCTCTCCCCTGATTCTGATCCCGTTGAAAACCCTTTCATTATCGAACAAAGACCAAAACAATTAGCATTACCCTCCTCTGGTCTACGCGACGAGCCAGAAGGTGATGTAAACTGGTCGGAGCTTCAAGCCCAAACCATAGCCCTCTCTGAAACTCAAACCTCAAAAGACAACCTCCTCGAAATTCCATCCTCTTCATCGTTAGCCCTTACACCTATTCCAGGGGGTATCCCTCTACCCATATCCAATAAGCCTCCACCCTGCGAACACTTTAGGGAAAACCCTGTAACCGTAGACCCTTCCCTATCCATCAACGACCTACCTTTCTCTTCCCACACAACCAAAGAAATTAAACACAACTTTTGGATACTACCCGAACATCCCAAATTAGAGAAATTTAAGAGAATACTCAATCTCCCTAAAACCGCCAAGATGGTCTTACCCGAAGGGCCACACGTAGACCCCCTGCGACCTCCACCCAACCATATTACCCTTTTTGACACACTACTAGTAGCGGGGTTTAGGTTTCCAGCTCACCCCTTCTACATCGAAATCTCCAACCTGTACAACATCTCACCTTTACAATTAACCCCCAACTCTATGAAGTATCTGGCGGGATACCTCTTACTGTGTGAATATTACAACACCAATCCCGACCCAGGCTTCTTCCACTTTTGCTACCAGATAAAATATCAACAAAACTCTTTCTATCTCTCCACTCGGTCGGGGTTAGCTCGCTTTCTTATAAATCCTCCCAACAAAGTCCCCGAGTGGAGAAAGAACTTCTTCTTTATCTATAACACCGAAGATTGACCTTTCATAACCGAACTAAAAAGCCGTAGTCCCAAACAATACAAGCCAACCACCTCCAAAGAGTGTCCCCGTCTATACAAAAAAAAATACTTTAATCAGCTCGAGGAATGGAGCAAACACCCATTCGATATAACACTCCTCACCAGCCGATCCGACATGTTCCACTACGTGGGCATTGACTCTCGCCCAGTGGCACCAGATCTCGCCATCACTGATGATGAATTCGGTAGGTGCTTTAGGTTTCATAATTACACCTCACCATTTATAGCATAAACCAAATAATAACAATCTCTATATTTAATGCAGTGGCCTTCATCAAGAACTGTGCGGCGACCCGCACAGAAGAGGAATAAAAACAGCCCTCCCCTCAATCCAAAGCTCGCCTTGTTCCAGCTCCGACCAACGCAAGCGAGGCCACACAACAGGCTTTTGGGGCGGCTAGCGGCGAAGAGGAAGATGTCCAGTTAATCAAGCGACCTAGCAAAAATAAAGGCAAACGCCCTCTTCATGATGCTCCTAAGAGCCCGGCGGCAAGGAGCCCAAGCCCCAACCCGCCAGAGTAGAAGAAACGTCGCCTCCGCAAGGGCCCGGCGCCAATTCCGACTAGCGCATCTAGCCTGAGAAAAGTGTTAACAAAGCTGGATGATGCCGATGACGTCGAAGCTCTTCTCAGCGAGCACGCCCTTAAGCAGGTATAAACAAAAGATCCTTGCCCATAACTCATTTAGCTATAGACCAATACTCACAAAATGTAATGATTGCAGCTGAAGCCTCTGTTTGCTAAATTTTCAGAGGAGTTCGTGACTCGTTCGTCGGCGAGCGACCTCCAGAAAACCATTGACGAGCTAACTACTCAAGCTGAACAGCAAACCAGGTAGCTTTCACTGACACAAGGGGAGTTGGACAGAACACTCCAATTGTTGAAGGCCCGTGATGAGGATATAGCCATTTCCAAGAGCCAGATCAACAGCCTGAAGGACGAGGCGACACGTATGAGCGGAGAATTGAGCAAATAGACTGAGGAGCTTGCACTTCAACAACAAAAACTCCCAGAACTCCTCAAAACAGCGCGCGAAGAAGGTGTAACTGAAGGCCGTCAAACCTTCCTCACCAGTGAGACCGGCAGAAAATTCATCGACGCGTACCGTCAGGAGCTCATCAAGGCTTACGAGAAATCCTCTATTTATTTTGGACTGATGGTGGGTGGGGCTACTGAATGGGTTTCCAATGCGGCCAACATGATCAAGGAGGAGGTCGCTGCTCTTAACGTCTCCTATACCCCCGACATCGAGGCCATCATCAACAAGCTAACTCTGTTTAGCTGTTTCAAGGGCGACTGGACACAATCCATCTATGCGAAGTGGTGGCTGTCCTGTCAAAGTCGAGCAGCCCTGGCCGCGGGGGTCTATGCCGAGCTGAAGACACCCCTAGACGACCTGTTGCCCGATCCAGAACCTACCATCATTCCCACACCTGAGCCAGCTATTACAAGTCCCCCTGCTGAGACTTCCACAGTCGAAAAAACTATTTAGAACTTTCAATCACCTTTCAGTTCGCAATTATTGTATAGACAATTTATTCATTATGTTTTAATCTATGTACTTTCAGTATCAAAATACACGCTTGCCACAAAACACTATAAAGGGCATGCATACACCCTTAAATACTCTCTCTCTATGCCTGCCCATCACAAGATCTCATACTACAAACACAATCATATTAGCTCGCAGAGATAATACTTATTAAAAAAAATCATTAACATCATAACCATATAACCATAAAAAATCAAACAACTCGTCAAACTTTATGCAACCATTCAAAATAATCTCCATCTCATCGGATCGGGAGAA
Organism: Phtheirospermum japonicum; assembly: GCA_014905375.1. Taxonomy (NCBI): domain Eukaryota; kingdom Viridiplantae; phylum Streptophyta; class Magnoliopsida; order Lamiales; family Orobanchaceae; genus Phtheirospermum; species Phtheirospermum japonicum. The sequence continues at coordinate 386,624 of BMAC01000377.1, forward strand.
GTGCTATTCAGACGAAGTTCACCTTCTCCCGTACCACATGCGATCACAATCCATTCAAACAGTCAGAAGAGGCACACCTCGGCGAGGTTCGCCCTCTCCTTAGTATCACAAATATCATAAAACTCAATCATAAAGAACAATTCACGCAACTTTATTCATCATATTATTCAACTCTCTGAATGACTAGCCTGGTCGGGAGAAGTGCCCTCCGGTCCAGAGTTACCTTCTCCCGCCACAACAACAACACTTTCACGATCATAAACTCCAACGCCGACCTAAAATAAGCATCAGCCCACTATCACTTTCACTTTCACTACGAGAGAGGTGCCCTCCCACACAAGAGTTACCCTCTCCCCAGTCCGCAAATAAAAAACACAACTCTTAATCGATCATCAGGTCGAGAGAGATGCCCTCCGGTCCAGAGTTATCCTCTCTCGCACCATAAAACACTTACAAACTTTTTACAAATCACGAGGTCGGGAGAGGTTCCCTCCAGCCCAGAGTTACCCTCTCCCACCATAAAGACTTATAAAAGCATATTAGCTCGCAGAAAGAGTATGTAACACAACTATCTTTTCATCAAAACAACTTTCCCAATTTCACTTCTCATATTATTCAAATGTTTGGATAGCTCGCGGGAGAAGTGCCCTCCGACCAGAGTTATCTTCTCCCTCTATAAAAACTTACAAACTTTCAATCAATCACTAGGTCGAGAGAGGTGCCCTCCGGTCTAGAGTTACCCTCTCTCACCATAAACAAAAACTTCTGAAACAAGCATTAGGTTGAGAGAGGTGCCCTCCGGTCCAGAGTTACCCTCTCTCACCAGAAAAGGACTTACAAAAATAACCACTTTCAACTACTCGCCTGGTCGGGAGAAGGGCCTTCCGATCCAGAGTTACCTTCTCCCACCATAAGCCCTTACAAACAAAATCCGTCGTCTTATCTTTCCCACACAAACTTTCTGCGGGAGAAGTGCCCTACGACCAGAGTTACCTTCTCCCGTGATCCACCCTCTATGCGTAATACTTCTTCAAATGGCACACGTTCCAACTCCGGGGTAAAATCTTCCCATCTGCACTTTCGAGTATGTATGCACCGCCTTGCAATACCTTTATCACTTTAAAGGGCCCAATCCATTTTGGCTCTAGTTTCTTAGTCGCCTTCAAAGCATCAGCTCTCTTCCACACTAAATTGCCAACCTGAAAACAACGATGTTTAACTCGTTTGTTAAAAGCAGCTTGCACTCGTTGTTTGTAATGCTCCACCCGAGCTGCAGATTTCTCTCGTATCTCTTTAATTGTCTCAATTGCTCCTCGAGCTAATCTCTCATTTTCCTCTATATTAAATGTTAGTAGACGTTGTGATTCTCCAACTATCTCAGCAGGAATGACCGCGTCCATCCCATAAACTAAGCTGAATGGCGACTCCCCCGTGGTGGTTCAGGGAGTCGTTCGATAGGCCCAGAGGACAGACGCGAGCTCGTCCTCCCAAAGTCCGCCTGCTTTCTCCAACCACAGCTTAAGTCCCTGCAAAATTATCCGATTAGTAACTTCCACCTGTCCATTAGTCTGTGGATGCGCCACAGAGGCAAATCGCTGTTTTATTCCCATATCTTTGCACCATTTCTGCATTTTTCGCCCATTAAACTAGGTCCCATTGTCCGAGACTAACACTCGTGGTACTCCAAACCTGCAAAATATATTATCAAAAATAAAATCCATTATATGTTGCTCGCTTATTCCTGTAACAGCCTCAGCTTCCACTCACTTGGTGAAATAATCAATAGCCACCACTAAATGTTCTTTATTGCCCGGGATTTTTGGGAAAGGGCCTAAGATATCAATTCCCCACTGTGCAAACGGGCATGGCGAGCTCATTACCATCATTTCCTCAGCCGGTATGTTAATAACTGGAGCATGCATTTGACACTTCTTACAAGTTCGAACCAGCTCGCTTGCCATAGCCTTCATCCCAGGCCAAAAGAAACCTGCTCGCAATGTTATACCCATCAACGCCTTTCCTTTTGCATGATCTCCGCAGTACCCTTCATATATCTCTCTTAGCACTTCCAATCCCCGTTCTCTAGCTAAACACCTCAGAAGAGGTCCAAACCGCGACCTCTTATACAATTCCTCATTTATCACACAGAAACGAGCTGCAACCCTGGCCTCTTTCGTATTTAACCTCTCCACTCCTTCTTGCGCCTTAAGAAGAACATCCCAAATGGGTCCGCGCCAATCATCCTTGTCTTCAATCTCCATAACCTCTATTCCCCTCTCTATACTGCTATTACCCAATTCCATTAATGTGATTTTTCGAGTGTCACAGGACACTAATGCTCCTGCTATTCGAGCGAGCTGATCCGCCCGTGTATTTTCAGCTCGCGACAGGTGTTCTAACTTGAACTCTTCAAAACGAGCCGCTTCTTCTCGTAACTTACCCAAATATATCGCCATACGTTCCTCTCTAGCCTCGAAGGAACCGTTGAACTGTCGAGCTACCAGTTGTGAATCAGTATATGCCCACAACCTCCGAGCTCCCAACTCGCTAGCCATCTTAATCCCTTGTAACATAGCTTTGTATTCAGTCTCATTGTTGGACGCTTTATATCCCAATTTGATTGCAAACTCTAAATTATCTCCCTCCGGATTAGTTAGTACAACGCCTAACCCTGCTCCTGAAGCCATAGTTGATCCATCTGTATACATGGTCCAGGCTTTTACTTCTTTATACTCATCGACCTGTCTTGTCATTTCTTGCAGAAAATCCGCCAATACTTGTGCTTTGATAGCCACCCTTGGCTCATAAACCACGTCATACTCACTCAACTCCACTGCCCACTTCACCAACCGCCCTGACACATTTGGATTGCCCAGGACTTGCTTGAGGGCCAAGTTGGTACGCACCTTCACTCTGTGGCTCAGGAAATAAGGCCTCAACTTCCTGGCCGTACAAACCAACGCAAATCCTCCTTTCTCCAGCTCGGTATACTTCAGTTCAGCTCCCCGTAGCATCCTGCTAATATAATAAATAGGTTTTTGCAAACCCGCTTCTTCTCTTATCAGGACAGAACTCACTACGACCTCCCCCATGGATATATATAAAGGTCAGCAGTGGTATCTCTGCCAAGTATTTTTTCAGCTCGTCAAAGGCACTCGCAACTTCCTGTGTCCACTCGAGCATGGATCCTTTTCTTAGCGCCCTAAAAAAGGGGACGCCCAGCTCCGCCGACTTGGAAATGAAACGGCTAAGACCTGCAATGCGCCCTGTAAGTACCTGCACATCCCACACCGTACGAGGATGCGGCATCTCTAAAACAGCTCGCACCTTCTCTGGGTTCACTTCGATTCCTCGTTCCGTCACCATGTAACCCAAAAACTTCCCTGATCGCACTCCAAACGCACACTTCTTCGGGTTAAGCTTCATTCCATACTGTCTCAGGATAACGAACGTCTTCTTCAAATCTTTGACACGGGATTCTGCTTTTTTGCTCTTCACCAGCATGTCATTGACATAAACCTCCATGGTGGACCCCAGCAAATCCTTAAACATGCAATCCACCAGCCGTTGATAGGTCGCTCCTGCATTCTTCAACCCAAAGGGCATGGACACGAAACAGTAAGTACCTGTGGAAGTAACAAAACTTACTTTGGGCTGATCCTCCTTTGCTAAAGGTATTTGGTGATACCCCTGCGAAGCATCCATCATACTCAATAGCTCGCACCCCGAGGTAGAATTCACCAACTGATCATTCGCGGCAAAGGATAATGATCCTTAGGACATGCTTTATTCAGGTCACGGAAATCCTCACACATCCTCCACTTCTGAGCTAGTTTTGGTACCATCACAACGTTAGACAAGTATTCTGGAAACTGAATCTCTCTTATGTGACCTGCTTTCAACAACTTCTGTACCTCTCCTTCAATCACCTTGTCCAGTTCTGACCCAAAATGCCTCCTCTTCTGCTTCACTGACCTCGCCTCTGGATCCGCATTTAAATGGTGCTGCGCGACTTCTGGTGATACCCCCGTCAACTCTTCATCTCCAAACGYAAATATATCYCRAAATTCTCTTAACAKYTTTAYCAGCTCGTTCTTCAATGCYTCAGGTATTTGGGTACCTATTCTCGTGGTATATTCCGGGCGCTCTTCTTCCAGGGAAATCTCCATTAATTCCTCATTCGGCTGAACCGAGTTCTCCTGTTCTTTCATTTTCTTGGGATTGAGCACCCCTTCCGGTTGATCGTTATTTCTCTCTCGCTTGTTCTCCATCAACCCTTTCCTGACCGCCATCTGATAACACGATCTGGCGACCTGTTGTTCTGCGACAACCTCACCCACTCCATTGCCTACTGGGTACTTGATACTCATGTGATAAGTTGATGTTACTTCCTGGAACGCATTAGGGGCAGGTCGTCCCAGTATCACGTTGTAGGCCGACCTCCCCTGGATAATTAAAAACTTTAAGTTCTTCTCCAATCTCGACTCATCTTTTCCCAACACTACTTGCAACGTCAGCTCGCCTTCTGTATTCACCTGCGCCCCATTGAAAGCATATATGGGTGTGTTCACTGACCGCACTCTTCTATCTACTTCCATCCGATCAAGGCAGTCTGTATATATGATGTTCACCGAACTCCCATTATCTACAAATATCCTGCTGACTTCATAACCCTCAATTTCCGCCTCAATTACCAATGCATCATTGTGATCCTCCTGTAGCACGCGCCTTTCATTGGGGCCAAAAGAAATGACTGGCCCTGCGACTTGAGGTTGTCTGCTCACACTGGCGACCTCCCTTATGCTCAAATGAGCTGACTTAACATGCCGTTTCCTCGCATTGTTGGAATCACCATCCGTTGGTCCTCTGGAAATCATGTTTATTCTCCCTCTATTTCTCTGCGGCCATTCCTGTTTCTGATTTCCTTGCCGTCCTTGCTTCGTGACCTGTTGCTGAGGCGGGCTCCTCGGCGGCGGTGGAGGTAAAGCCTGCCCTCGTTCGCGCGGCTCCCTATCCTTGTAAATTACTTCCTTCAAATGCCCTGCTTTTATCAGTCTTTCTATTTCTTCTTTGAGGTGTCTACACTTCTCAGTGAAATGTCCGTAATTATTGTGAAATTGGCAGAAGGAGGCAGTCTTGAGATGAGTGGGGATAGGTGTGCGATCCTGTGGCCATTGTATGGCATCAGGCACATAACGCTCCATAATACTGAATACCTTAGCCCGCGGATAAATTAATGGTGTAAAATCTTCTTGTCTCCAATCGCGCGTGCTCGCCTCTTGTCTCCCACTAACCCCGGCACTCGAAGCCAGGAGCCCGCGCATTCCCCTCCTTGATTCTCTCCTTACTTCTCTTATCGGGATGACTTCTCGCGCATCTGCATCCGACCTGCCAAAGCGCACTTGATGTTCCTCCTCGGCCTCCTCCACCTGTATATACTTGTGACATCTTGCCAGGACATCATCATACGTCCGTGCCTCTTTTTTCAATAATGATTTTCGCAAGTCCTCTCTCCTTAGTCCCTGACGTAAAGCTCCAGCCTTTATCTCGTCAGTGGCAGTGGGCACCCCCAAAGTAGCACTGGTGAACCTGTTAATGTATTGTTTAAGCGTCTCACCAGGTCGTTGTACCATGGTAAAGAGTGACTGCACCGTCCTCGCACCCTGTCGAACACTAGAGAACTGCTTTAAAAAAGCAGCTCGCAATACTGGATAACTGGTGATCTTCCCCGGCGGGAGTTGATAGAACCAATTTTACGCGATTCCCCTCAAGGTGGACACAAAAGCCCGGCATGCCACGACATCCGTGTAACTGTGTAGCATTCTCGCGTTCTCAAAGAGTTGTAGGTGCTCGACTGGATCCGTTAAACCCCGATACTGCAACTCCAATGCTTTATGGTTTTTAGGCATTGCTGCATGCATCATCTCCTCCGAGAAAGGATGTCCTCCTTCTCCTTCAAACCTATCTTCATCCATTCGTCTCTGTAATTTCAGCATGGCTTCCTGCAAATCTCTAAAGGCTTTGTTATGCGGTCCCATCTCGCTTTCCCCCTTTCCCTCCTTGAACACATTGCCGCTCTTTTTGGTTTTCTCTTGAGACTCACTACCCGTGTCAGAGGTTGGAGTCTCGCTCTCACTATTATACTTATTATGCCGTCGACTACTTCGCCTGTAACGACTTCGCCTTACTTTCACTCCTTTCGCTCGTCGTTTACGAACATGAGAGCCTATGGATGAGGTGGAACTAGAAGCATCCCCCTTTCTCCGCGTACTCCGTCCTCTCTTACGAGATAATCTTTTCGACGTAGATTTCTCGCCCCGCTCTACTTTCCTAACTGCCGACTCCTCCTCCTTCTCGCTATGAGATCTACCGCCTTTTTCCTTCCCCGTACTCAGCTCGCTCGCTAAGTACCTGCGTAACTCCTCCTGTTTCTCTAGCGGCATGAAATCCATAAGTCCATCCAAAAATCCCTTTCTACTCTTACAGGGCTTGTCCTTCAGTAATTCTTCCCCATTTTCACCTCTTCATGAATCGCCTTTTGCGCCTCCGCCTCTGGTGTTTTCATCTCCGCGTCCTCCGCCAACCCTTTTCCCTCGCGCTTCCTGGGGGAAGGCGGTGGTGTGTTACCGGTGCCTTGGACAACTGGATCCGCCTGAGGAGGCGTTTTTCCATCCCTTGCCTCGTCTTTTTCGTTAATGTCCGCCAGTCTGCTCTTCTTGTTGTTCGACAGAGAATCGTATTGTAAAGTCCTCGGAATTATGTTGCTATCCTTCATATTTTGTCTACGAAATCTGTCACGCCTTTCGCTCAAGTACTAGATGTCCCTCTTTCCCACAAACGGCGCCAATTTGATAAGTTCAAAAAGTTGAACCACCAAATAAAGGGGGCACTAACCTCAAAGAGAGATCAGCGACCTGAAATTGCTTCCGAACTTGTCACAGCGACCTCCGGAAACCTTCCACAATCGTCACAGCGACCTCGCCGATCTTGCAAAACAATGCCTAGAACGGGCCGGATTTCGAGCCCGTTAAGGCCCTCCGACGCTTAAGTTAATAAGCAAAATCAAACTCTTCTCTCTCTCTCCAATGTAAATAATGCCGTCAAATAATAATAATGGCGTTAGTTATTAATAAGAGGCATACACCCCTTTATATAGAGATAGGAGAAATCTTCCACTATCTAGGGTTACCTTACATAAATATAATTCCATTCATACCATGACTCTTTCACCGACTCTCAATTGGGACTCTTCTCATATGATAAGTTCCCATAAACATGAAACTTCTCAATATATTACCGAAATAAGCCCGGGCACACAGCCCACTAGGCCCATACACATATTTAAACTTTCAATCAGGCTCAAATACTCAGCCCAACCCACCAGAGATCACGACCCTATATGAGAACTCATCCTCATACTAYAGGTCGCTAYTHCMGAYACATCAATTCGCTTACTTTTAAGGAACAGCCTTCAGCTCGTTCACTTCTAAAAAACATAACACAGCTCGCCCATCTTCCAGGAGGCACACCCTCTCCTAAAGATAGGACCACTTTCCACAAATAACTATATATATCACGAAATATCACATATAGACATTTTGGTTCACATCAACATTTATGTATCATGTTTAGATATTAGTTCTTTTTTTGTGTTCTACCTATTTTTGATGGTCAGTTTATGACTATGAATTTGTTTGGTCTGTTGATCGATCATGTGATCAACAAACTCATGTTTTCTTTTATATTTTATTGGCCTATATGTCCTTCAATAAAAATAATATAAGCGCAAATGTGTAAATTCCATTCTTGTTCTTTACATATTGTTAATATCAACATGTTACAATAAATAAAAGTAGAAGGTTCAGTTTTATAGTATGGCGACTTTGTGTTAAATTTAGATGATTGACTCATTCTGAGTATAATGTACAACAAGGCGTAATATATGAATGGTCACAACTATTCACACCCATTTCATATAATTTTTTATTTAGTTAATCAAGTGAAAAGTTTAGGAGCAATGGCCAAATTGATCATAAAAATTTTATTTTTGTCAAATAATTTAAGTAATTATATAAATATTCAAATATTCCAATCCTAATTATAAATTTATAAGGGTATCCCTATTAAAATAATAATATTATATTGTCCATTTTTTAAAAAAAGGATCATGATATTATCCAAAATCAAAACACCTACAATGAGTTGATAAAATTATCAAAAAGATACATAATTATCCTAATCGAGATTTTTTGCTAAAATGACGTGATTCAATACTTTTTTTTTTGTTTTTTTAATCATTTTTCTTAATTTTTAAACATTAAATTGAAGAAAAAACTTAGGAAGGAAATTTATTTTGGTCCATTATACTGGTCACAGTCCCGAAAGTACGTGACATTAGCCATCGTCAAACCACATCTACTATGTTGATCAATTGATCGAAAAATGTCCAAACAAAGTATGGTGGAGTTCTTACTGACGTGGCGTGATTATATATTTTCTTATCATTTTTCTATAATTATAAACATTAAAAACTTATTTTGCCCACCATTTTCTTTTATTTTTCTTTTAATCTAATTAATGAACTTTTAATCAATAAAATCTTGAGACAAATATGAAAACATAAAATAAATATTTAAAAATTATAAAGATAAATATATAAATTTATATTGAACATATAGATAAATATAAAAATATAAAATAAATCATAATAAATTATAAATAAATATAAAAAGTTTTATATGAAAAAAATCAGATTTATTCATTTAAATATCGATATTTTTTAATAATTTCTTAAGATTCATTTTATATTATTATATTTATTTATGATTTTTTTTTAAATTTTTTTTATAATTAAAATTTATAAATAATAAAAAATCATATAATTTTTTTTTATAATTTCTTAATATTTATTTTTATTCTTTATATTTATCTTTGATTTTTTTTATTCTTTATTTATTGAAATTTTATTAATTGGATTCAAGGAAAAAAATGAAAGGTAAAACATGTTTTTGTCTTCAATTTAATATTTAAAATTAAGAAAAATGAAAAGAAAAGAATCATGGCACACCAGAAAAATGCCTCGATCAAGCTTTTTTGAACTTTTTTTTATGAATAGCCAACTTAGCAGGTGTGCTTTGATGATAGCCAATGTCATGTACCATTTCTAAATGTGATCAATATAATGGACCAAAATGAATTTATTCCTAAATTCTTGTCTACAATTTAATGTTTAGAATTAAAGAAAAATAATAAGAAAGTATTGAATCACGACACGTCATTAAAAAAGCCCGATCGGGATAATCTTGTACTTTTTTTTTGATAATTTTATCGATACCGGACAATATCATGGTCCTTTTTTGAAAAGTTGACAATATAATGGATTAAAGAATATAATTTTTCCTAAAATAATAATGCTAATATAAATTATACAATAATAATATCAATGGCCACCACCACCCTCGCCAGCCCAAAAGATTTCCCAACGAGATGTTTTCTTTTCCCTCTAAAAAATATTTGCTCGAAATTCCTTATTTGGCTTTTCAAAATATAAACCAAGAAATTATCTAAAAACTAAGAAATTCTCTTATTTTTACGGATATAAAATAAGAATTTTTTTCCCTTTTCGCATATAAAGTAACCAATATTTTTTTTTTCCGAACATAAATAAGAAATGTTATCTCCTTTTTTTTTTTTTTTTCTTTTTCCGAACATAAAGTAAGAATTATTCATGCTTTTTTAGACATATGAAGTAAGACATCTTCGCATCTTTTCAAGTATAATATTTGAAATTTAATTATAAATTAAGAATTATCTATTGCTGTATTAAGTAAGACTTTATTTGGTAACATTTGGGAAGAGTTTCTTCCCCTAATTAATTAACAAACATTACTTTCACATTTCCCCATATATTTCTTTCATAATACAAACATTTCCCCAAAACTTCTCTTAATTACTCCTACCCAAATAACTTTCCCAGATTATCCCTTAATCACTAAAGAAACAGAGCCAAGAAATATATAACAATAATTTGTTATCAAGTAAGTTTTTCTTTCTTTTTTTTTTTTTCAAAAAAAATCATGCTTAATAAGTAAAAAATACATAATAATATTTGTACATCAAGTAAAAAAATTTTGTATGAAGAAAATTTCGAACATATAATAAGAATTTTATATCAAAAAAAATCATTAAAAAAAACTCGTGGAATAATATTTTCTGGTAGCCTAATAAATTTCCATCGGATGGTAGGAGAAGCCACCTTGTTGCTCAATATATTATTATTAAATTATTATTATTTTTTTAAGTAAGAATATTGTGGTATTTTCATATTATAATTTTATATTAATTAACAAAAATGAGGAATAATTCAAGTTAAATTTGATATATATTAACAAATTGACCCTGTTTAAAAGACTATTCAACAATTTTCAAAAAAATTATAACATTTTATCAATAAAGGAGTAGATGTAGATACTGTTGCTTTAATGGCTGCCCTAGCCGCTCGGTTGGAAAGTGAAGACGTAATTGATACTGCTGTTCTAAAAGAGGTATGGCGCTCTTCATGTCACGGATTTTTATTTTTATTTTTATTTTATTTTATGGCGTGCTGTATAAAGTTACACGTAGTAATTCTTATGCGTTGATACTACGAAGAGCTTTAATTAGGAGCCTGGCCTCTCTTTCAGTTTACTCTTCTACGCTATTCACTGTATGCTTTTTACCTATATACAATGTGTTGAGGGTTGGAGTTCACGAGATCCATTTCTTACCATTCAATCCAACTGTAGTGTCGCCATGAGTAACTGTCTTGATCAATCAATACCATGTTTGGTTTACCAGATATTGGGCCTTGCATACAACAGATCTGAGATTGAGTGCAGAGTTAATTCTGTAACCGATAAGTTTTCCGAGCGAGGATTACAATCAGTCGCAGTTGCATACCAGGTGAATATATATATATATATATATATATATATATATATATATATATAATATTTCTTTTGCCTGCACTATTTTGAATTTAAAGCCCTGTGTATAATGAATCGACAACCTTCTTGCTATGCAGGACGTTCTGGAAGGAAAAAAAGAGAGTCCGTGGAATTCTTCAGGGCTCGTGCCGCTTTTTGATACTCACAGGCGTGAAAATGTTGAGACTATCAGGACTCTGAATCTAGGCATAAATGTCCAATTGATTACTGGTGAGCTTGTTTCAGCTAACTCAGTTATGTGTACCCATTCTGGTAGGTTATTTGGAGTATGAGAGTTGAACCTAATCTGGAAAATAAGGGGATATTTATTTATTTATTTATTTATTTTTTGACCACCTTTAATAGAACTGTCTAACTGTGTCTTGGTATTATGTCTTGTGGTTTGCTCGCTCAACTTCTATCTTGTCCTCTGTTTCTACCGGAAATAGTGAACCACCTGGGTAAGACCTGGGAACCCGCAAGCCTACACCACAAACAAAGGTTAGAAAGAGCCACCGGTGGTTTTCCGGTGGAAACCTCTCCAATGCTTAAGTTAGTAAGCGATGAGGTGTTTTCTAAAGAAAAATAAGAAGGAATGCTTGTAACAACATACCTCTCCCTGCCTCCAGCCTGGGGTATTTATAACTTATCCTGGTGGGGACCCCGGTCGGGATCCCAGGAACACGCGCCGCAAATCACGGACCGTTTGCGTAACCAATTTTGACTAGTGGTCCCACTTGTCTCCTTATTCAGAGCCTGGCAAACAGGTCTTCCTCCTCTCTTGTCTGGTAGAGCACTTCTACAGCTCAGGAAGAAGGAAGAGCTGCTTCCTTCTTTCCGCGTATCCCATTTTCCAATAGGTCTGGTCGGGCTTTTACCCAAGCGAAAAAGCCGCCTTTGTTTCTCTTCATATTAACTCCCAATCTTCTAAGTCAGATCTACCCCAAATGAGGTCTGATTTACTGGCTGCCCCATCAACTCCTCCCCCCTACGGTTATTTGGGGCAGAGCTGATGTATTCCAGGGGTGTTCATCAGAGATGGGGAGCCCATGGGCCTACCCTGCTTTGCACAGATCTCGAGAGATCCTCCTCAGATCCTAACCACATGCATTAATGATGTCCGTTTGTTTTTCCAAGGACTTTATCCTTACACCCAGTGCCGCCACGTCAGCCCTATTCTAGAGCAGGTGGCGTTCCAACCCACCGCCTAGGGCACCGTTCCTCTGCCAATCATTAAATGCAAAGATCTTTTCGAATCCCGCTTTAATCGATTCCTGCTTTTCGAATTCTTTCTTACTTCCTTTTATTCCCGCCGATTCCTCATTTTGCATTTCCAACTTCCTCAAATTTCTCAAACCTCCCTTCTCTCTTAAAATTTCCTGTGATCTTCCTCAATACAAATTTCTCAATTTAACCTTTCCGGCAACCTTTCACAGGCCAGGTACTTTCCTTAATCCCTGATCTTGCTTTAATTTCTTCTCTCTTTTTTTTT
>BMAC01000377.1:405967-416845 GCA_014905375.1 Phtheirospermum japonicum
CAATGCTTAAGTTAGTAAGCGATGAGGTGTTTTTCAGAGAAAAATAAGAAGGAATGCTTGTAACAACATACCTCTCCCTGCCTCCAGGCTGGGGTATTTATAACTTATCCTGGTGGGGACCCCGGTCGGGATCCCAGGAACACGCGCCGCAAATCACGGGCCGTTTGCGCAACCAATTCCGACAAGTGGTCCCACTTGTCTCCTTATTTAGAGCCTGGCAAACAGGTCTTCCTCCTCTCTTGTCTGGTAGAGCACTTCTCCAGCTCAGGAAGAAGGAAGCTTCCTTTCCGCGTATTCCATTTTCCAACAGGTCTGGTCGGGCTTTTACCCAAGCGAAAAAGACGCCTTTGTTTCTCTTCATATTAACTCCCAATCTTCTAAGTCAGATCTACCCCAAATGAGGTCTGATTTACTGGCTGCCCCATCATCCTCGAACAAGAGTTATATGCTGAAACATGTCTGAATTATGTGCTGAAAGAGTTTCCAAAGTAGATCATTGCTCTATTTCCTAATATTGGAATATATTCCTTAGTTCATCTCTTGTTTTTTATATCATGCTGCTCATGTTGAATCGATATTAGGTTATCAGCTAGCAATAGGAAAGGAAACATGGCAGCGTTTGGGTATGGGAACAATTATGTATCCCTCGTCTTCTTTATTAGGACAGGACAAAGACAAGTTTGTTGTTATTTTACCTGTTGATGATTTGATTGAAAAGGCTGATGGCTTTGCTACTTTTAGTTTTCGATCGCGTATATATATATACATATATATATATATATATATGCACCTGAATACATGATATTGTTGAAATTTACTTTTTCAATCTCAGAGCACAAGTATGAAATTGTCAAGTGTTTACCCGCTCGGAAACATATATGTGTGATGACTGGCGATGGGTTGAATGATGATCCTGTTCTAAAAAAGGCTGATATTGGAATAGCTGTGGAAGATACTGTCGACGCTGCTCGAAGTGCATTTCTTTTTGTACTGACGGAACCTGGTCATAGTGTAATCATCGGTGCTGTGCTAACTAGTCGTGCAATTTTCCTGAGGATTAAAAATTACACGGGAAGTCTTCACAAGAAATCTTCCGGAATGTGTTTGTATAATTTCCATTTCATTGTTCACTATGCTAACTAGTTTTTCCAAACATGCAGATATATACTGTTTCCATCACAATCGGGACTGTGGTGAGCCTTAGAGATATATTATTTTTAATTAATGCGTAAAATAAAGCAAAAGTGCTGTGTCTAATATGATCCGCCCGCTGATTATGTAACGTTCCATTTTCGATTCACAGCTTGGCTTTATGTTGCTTGTGCTCATATGGAAGTTTGATTTCCTGCCCTTTATGGATCTGATAATCGCCATACTTAATGACTGTAAGTAGTTGTGGTCGTCTTATACGCTTCCTACATTTGATTCATTTTCACCTTTGTCTATTCCCGCCATATAGCTACTTATTTTAGTTTATTTTCCCTTTTTCTTGAAGATATGCGGTAATTGGTTGCAAATTTCTTAGATTTGAGTTTATGACTTGTAGGGACGATCTTGAAAATATCAAGGATAGTGTGAAACCGTCTCCTTTACCCGACAGCTGGAAGCTCACCGAGATTTTCACAACAGGAGATGTTTTGGGAGCCTACTTCGCAATGATGACTGTCATTTTCGTATGTGCAGAATATGATACAGATTTCTTCACTGTAAGTATACACACACACACAATATTATATGAAGGAACCATGCTCATAAGCTTATAAGTTATTTCACTCAATTTACAGAGGACATTCGGAGTTAGGTCGCTTCAGAGCACAATAAACCACCCACACAATCTCAGAATGCTCGCCTTGGCAATATACTTGCCAGTGAGTATAGTCAACCAAGCTCTCATATTCGCTCAGATAGTACACAAACTTTAACTCCTTTAGTTATTTATTTAAATGCTATCATATCCATGTAATTGACAACCTTTTCGCACAGCAGGAAGTTCCGGAAAGAAGGAAAGAGAGTCCAGGAGGAGGTCCATGGAATTGGTTAGGGCTCATGCCACTTTTTGATCCTCCTGGGCACGACAGTGAAGAGACTATTAGAAGGGCTTTGAATCTTGGTGTAAATGTCAAACTGATTACTGGTGAGATTGGTTCTGCTAACACAAATTACCTATTTTGGTAAACTACCTGGAGTATGAGAGTCGAATGGAATCTCAAAATAATTTTATTTTGTTTTGTTTTGTTTTATTTTTTGACCACTTTTAATTGAACTGTCTAATGGTCTTTGCATTATGTTTTATGATTTGCTCACTCAGCTTCTATTCTTCCCTCGATATCAGGTGATCAGCTAGCAATCGGAAAGGAAACAGGGTGTCGTTTGGGTATGGGAACAAACACGTATTCCTCTTCTTCTTTATTAGGACAGGACAAAGACGAGTTCATTGTTGCTTTGCCTATTGATGAGTTGATTGAAAAGGCTGATGTATTTGACGGTATTTTACCTGGTATGTATATTTTTAGATCTTCATTTGTACATAACTTACCTGGTGGTTTTTTTAGTTTTTTCTCTTTTAAGAGCATGATAAATGTCGGATATGTTATAAATTTACTTTCTCAATCTCAGAGCACGTGTGAAATATTCAAGCAATTGCGTCACTTTCTTCTGGACAGCATATGATCCAAACTTCGTCCCTGTAAGTTGATTTTTTCTAATACAATACTATTAGTTAACACATTTGACGCTTTTGCTGATATAATTGATCGTGAGCTTATACGTCTTTTTTATCCTGTCCTGATGATAACTGGGGTTACATTTGAATTCATCCTCGGCATTTTCTAATTGCATGTCATTCCTTTCAAATGTGCAATGTTACTTCTTTATGTGGACCTCCCCTATGAATTATTTATATCATGTACCGCTTATCTTACCTCGAAACTTATGTTTTTGATGGCAGATTGATTGCTACATACACTGATTGAGTAAATACTACCGTTGATTGCTTAAACATAATACTAGCTGAGGATGTTTGCCTTTTTCATTGTTTTGTATACACTTTTCCTTTTTTCATTGTTGGGAAATACATGTACATAAACTAGTATTCAACCAACAACAATGGCAATTGGCAAGGAATATGGCTGCTTCATCGTAACGTTGGGATATTAAATGATTGACAGGGAAAGTTATTAGTTGTTGGATATGCATTTTTTATTCAGTACATATATGGTAATACATACTTATTGATTGGTAGAAATAATATATTAATACCTATATAATTTTGTTTTTTGAGCAATAATAACATTATGAGCTAGATGTAAAAGTGGAGAGTTCTATCATCCACCGACAACTGTTGCCGGAAGAAAATGGGAAGAAGAGTATTTGACTATTTGGTGTAGTACCGGAATAGTAATTAGTATCATTTGATATTTCCATTCTTATTTATTATATAGGATATTTCAATGTTTACCCCTACTAATTAGAGTAGGTCTCATGTGAGACCGTTCTCATATAATGAAATCACATTTTACTATTTTCTAAATTTATTTGAATCTAAATTGCTGCCCATCCATGGATTCAAAACTCAGCCTAATTTTTTATTTTCAAAATCTGCCAAATTTTTAGTATTACAAATTCAGCAAAAAGTTAAAAATTAAAAGTATCACAAACTCAACTAAAAGTAACACATGTTATATTTTATATTTTTACATCTTTTTTTTTTACAAAAATCAAAGTATCATAAAAATATTGTTAAATTATTACGAAATATAATCAAAATATTACATTACTATAATTTAATTTCTTTTACTTACATATGTGCCTGTTACATTTAGATAATTAAAAGTATTAAAAAAATTTGATCGCGTATCACAAAATATATTAAAAGTATCACATATTTTCTAATACTTGTACATTGTACTACATTTTGTAATAGGTGTGTTCTGTGATACTTTTAATATATTTTGTGATATATTGTAAAAGTTCATACTACTTTTGTGATACACAAATAAGTGTGTTCTGTGATACTTTTAATATCTTTTGTTTTCTGACACTTTTAATATATTTTGTGATACTAGATCGGATATTGTAAAAATTCATACTGCTTTTGTTATACAACAATAAGTGTGTTCTGTGATACTTTTAATATCTTTTCTTATACTTTTAACCATCGAAAAATCAATCAAACATTTATTTCTGAACCATCCATATCACAAGCCACCCCACACTTATCACTCGCCCACATAACCTACAAAACATCTATAACAACATTAAACAATTACAGTAGCACAAAAAAATATAAATTAATACACACACCGCGGACCACCACCTGCATGCGCTCACACACTTCCACCAATTGTTGAGAGAGAGAGAGGGAGAAAGGGAGATGAAAAAAAAGAGAACAAAAGGCCTACCATCGTCGGTGTCGATTTTGATACCGACTTGAAAATATAAATTGAGAAAATCATAGATTGTAACACGAGAAATTGAGCGGTGATTACGGATCCAAAACTGATCCGATGAATCGTCGTAGATCGGAGGTCAAAGTTAACAATTGGTAAGATTTGACCTCTGATCTAAAAAAATCGGAATATCGAATCGTAAATTTGGTTTTGAATTTAGAATGAGAGAGTCGAGATGAATTAAATGATATAGTTTTTATTTTTTCTCGTCGCCAGATGATGGTGGCCGGCGGTGGCCATTTCTAAGGGCGAGAGAAAAACTGAAAAGAGGGGAGGGGAAGGGGGCGGCTGAAATGGGAGTTTTTTTTTTTAAAGACAATTTTCATATAGTTCAAAAGAGAAATATTATTTCCTAAACAATCCATTGAAAATATTAATTTCCTATTTACTCATTTAATCAAACTTAACACACAAGTGTACAAGTTTACCCTTACTATACAATTTTATTTTTTTATTATTTTTTTTTTCAGTTTTTTTAAATAAAATTCATATTAATTTTATACTACCCATGGCCGAATTCCATACTACTCATATTTTCAAATAAAATTCATATTAGTTTTATACTACCCATGGTCGAATTCCATACTACTCATGTTTTCAAATAAAATTTAGGGTCAATTCCTATATAGACCATAGTTAATTGAAATCTCTAACTTCCCACTTAATTCAAAATATAATTTCAAAATTACTTTTCTTATTTCTTTCAAGTATAATCCATCCAAAATTCATACTTCTGTATACTGATTTCATACTAACCACCAATTTTGAACAATTATAATTCTATACTACATAAAAAATAGCATACTACAATTAGAAATTATATACTACATTGAAAAATTAATTTCATACAAAATTCATACTTCTGTATACTAATTTCATACTAACCACCAATCTTGGACAATTATAATTCTATACTACATAAAAAAATAGCATACTAAAATTAGAAATTATATACTACATTGAGAAATTAATTTCATACTACTCACCAATCTTGGACAATCATAATTCTATACTACATAAAAATGAAATTATACTACATTTAGAAATTATATACTACATAGAGAAATTATATACTTCATTGAAAAATTAATTTCATATTAATTTCATACTACTCACCAATCTTGGATAATCATAATTTATACTACATCAAAAGAAATTATACTACATTTAAAAATTATAGACTACATTGAGATTTTTTTAAAACCAAAATTGCAGATATTATAAATATAAAAGAGAATTCAAAATATATCCTTACATACAAAACGAATTCCCATTACAAAATAGATGCTAAAGCTTATATTATGGGGTGATAAATGCACATATGCAATTCAATACGCAACAAATACAAAGAGCAAGGCTATAGACAAAAACCCATTCAGCACTTGCATGAAAGGAAACTTAAGAAATGTTAAAACAAAATAAATTAATATTGATTGCTGAATTAGAGGAGTCAGACAAAGGCCAGAATCTCAAGTATCAAAAATAAAAACATCAATACATGAGGAACAAATTAGCAGTGTTGCTATGTATAACTAAATAGCAGTTCAACCCCCATCCCGTATACACATACCATGCACACTCGCCAACAGGAAAGCGGCGACGGATCTAAAAGATTTCCCCCTCGTCACAGCTGCTAGTTCACATCGACGGCTTTGTGCACCCATACCAACAAGTGAACAGTGCAGGCATCATCAAACGACAGTAACGGAGACAAGCGATGAATCTGCGCTCCAGCTCCCAATTTCTCTTGGGTCTGGCGATTTAGCTCTGTTAATTGGTTTCGACGGAAAGTGAACAGAGGAAGGTTGACTCGGTGGTGTCTGGAACCTTAACCACCATCACATCGATTGAAGCGCCACCGAAATCGAATCCCCACCGCAAGACCTCATATTACATTGAGAAATTAATTTCATACTACCCATCAATTTTGGACAATCATAATTCTATACTACATAAAAAAAATCATAGAACACAAACAATTGAATCCATCCCCAAATCGGAAACCTATGAAATCCATTGAATTTGATTCTGAATCCGCCGGAAGAAGACGACCAAGCCTCTCACAAGAATCTGACTCAAAGCCCAGGGCAAGAACGCGGCCCGAAACCACCATTCCCGAAGCTCTGTTTAAAGTCCACCGAGATCTCATCCCGAATCACTCCGCTCTCGTTTCCTCTCCGCCCAGTCCTTGCATCCGCCACCATTCACGCCGCCCTCTGTTCGATGTTTGTGTTTTTGTGAAGTGTGTGTACTGTGTGGCTCATAAGAAACTGACGGGTTTGATAACCCTAATACATATGGGTGTGTATATATACAATGTATTTTAATTAGTTTGGTATATAACAGTTTTTGTTCTAATAGGGTATTTTTGTAATTATAAGGTATGTTTTTTTATTATATGGGATACAATTCACTTAAATGGGAATAAAAAATAGTCATTGGATTATATGGAAATTAGTACTTTTGATATTGTAGTAAATGAGAATTTTCTCTTTTTTTATATATAGCTAGGGTTAGGGGCGAGTGGGTTAACGGGTCGAGCTGTAGATGGATAAGATAAATGTGCATGGTAAATAATGGTCTCATACTATGAGCCGGTCTCACCCTAGTATTTGCCTACTAATTAACCTCCACTTTCTACCAAAATTCATACTAAAGCGTTATAATTTCAAACTACCACCATATGATCGCCGCTATTACTATTGGCCGGTCATTGATCGTCGCTCGTTATTCCATACTAATCTATTGTATCTCATTCTTATTTGTAGATTTATACTTAAAAATGTATTTCATTTTCAACCAAAATGCAACTTTTTACCCCATTTTTTTCTTAAAAAATTCCAATTTCATACTAAAATGCAACTCCTCCCCACCCCCACCTTCCCACCCCCATTTTTTTGTTTAAAGTTTCAACTCAATAATACTTGTCATCGGATTTCGTACCAATCTGAACTTCTAAAACAACATTTCTTTTTTACTCAGTATTTTTATTTTTTTAAAAAATTCAATTAAGTTTCATACTACCACACAAATAGATTCCATAGATCAAACCACCTAAATAAAAAATTAACTAATCATCTATACCAACCAGGGGCGGATTTACGCCCATCCTTCGGGGGCCACGACCTCCCCAAGTTTTTTAAAACCCTCTACTATTATATAAGATTAATTTTAGTATTGAGATTAGATAGTACTTGCCCTCTGTAATATTGTATTTGCTTAAGATGGTCTATTGGTAAACAGATCTTTTATGTTTTACTATAGGTAATAGGTGCAGGGTTCAATTCAAATTGATGAGATTTTTTTTTTCCTATCCCTTTCTTCTTGTTTTACTTATTCTATTTGACATGAACATACAACTCAACAAATATATTTCATTTGACTTTTTTTTTTCTTGGTACAATACTAATCAATATAAACTTTGATATTCACATCAACAAACATATTTTATTTGGCCTTCTTCTTTTGGTATAATTCTACTTATCAATATAAATTTTAGTTTTCACATCAACACAAATGCTAAATAACAAACATATTTGATCGAATATGTTTAAAAAACTTTTGATTTTCTTACTTATCAATATAAACCTTGGTTTTCAAAATTCTTATTCCTTATTTTTCTATATCATTATTTTTGTCTTTTATTTTGGCTGCCTCCCCAAACTTAGAGTCCTAGATCCGCCCTTGATACCAACTAAATTTTAGGCCAACAAAACAAATTACATACTGATCCAATTTGAAATGTAGAATTTCATTTTAGTTTTTTATTTTTCCATAAAAGACAAGATATTGACACCCCATGAGATTATGAGAACACCCCTAATCTTTTTAATTCCATCAATTATCCTTATCTCTTACAACACACACACGCGCACGCGCGCACACACACACATGCAGAGAGAGAGAGAGAGAGAGAGAGAGAGAGAGAGAGAGAGGACACCCACGTACACAACAAAAATGCTGTCATGGACACCGCTGATGTAACCAATAATGTTAGTTTGATCGAATCAACTTGGGATGAATGAAAGCCTAACTGAGCTAGAATCCCCTAGTCTGAAGAGTGTGGGGGGCTGACCTGATATGGCAATATAGTATGGTCTTAAGGGCATGAAAAACCGAACTGATTGACATTGTTTTGTAGCCCAAAGCGAGTTGGAGGGCCGAACTAATCGATATCAACTCATCCTGATGAAAAACCATCACGGAGTATCAATTGTAGGCCTTCAAGGCAGAATAATTGTTAGGGCTTTGAAGTGAGAATTTAAAAAAGAGTCTTGAAGGATGGATATCTCATTTTGGTATGAGCATACTTAGTTTCTTTTAAGAGACCAGATTTCTTGCTTATGCAACAAGTATTTTCGTATTATAAATAGAGACTAAGACCCTCATTATAAATTAAAACCTCTTTACATACTTTACGCATATCCGAATGATTTCACATTCTGAATTGAACATCAGAGTGTGTACACTGGAAGCGCCCCATTGCCTTATTTTAAAGGTTGGTCTATCTCTAGCCAAACTGCCCATTAGATCGAACGATATTCAAAGAGGATAACGGAAGAGGTCGGACGCCGCTCGATTCAAGTCTTGAGGTATTCAACTATTTTGGACTCATCAAGTAGTAATGTTTGTTGGAATATGTGTGACATCGTGTCACCAAGTTATGACGTGAGACGAAAAAAAATTTAGCTTTCCAAGGAGGCATGAGTTCAAGGAAACCAACTAACTAAGAAAACAAGTAGATCGAGAAGACCACCCCATTAAAAGAAAGGCGGGAGATCTATCTGCCTTATGAAAGCATATTGGGAGTGATGGTTCTAGGTTAATATCCAAGAAGAACAAAAAGATATATGAACTATAACCACAAAATAAGACCCTGGTAATTATAGCAGAAATCGCAGGGTACAATGTAAGAAGGGTGCTCATTCATACTGGGAACTCGGTAGAAATCTTGTTTTAAGGATGTCTCGAGAGGATGGGGTTGAATAAAAACTCATGAAGGTGGAATCAATAATATTACGACTAGGCAGGATAGAAGTACTCCCCATAGAAGAGGTGAGCCTTCTCGTGGAATTAGGAGAACACCCTGCGAGGAAGGAGGTCTGGATCAAGTTTATGGTCGTGGATGTCCCGCCCCCTCTATGATGGGGCGGCCTTCATTGATAGATCTACAGGTTGTAGCATCCACCTACCACATGTGTCTGAAATTTCCCTTGGGAAGAATGATGGGTACGGTGATCAAAGAATGTTACATGTCATGTTCTCAAATGTCAGATAAAGAAATGGATGGGCCTTATAAGGGATCAGTGGTTCCCTATCTATCCAAGAGTATGGGCGATGATCAAAAGTATGAAAATAAAAGATATGCTGAAGGAAGAATGGAGTGTCCACTCAAACTAGGAACTGTCCAAGATTATGCTGGTTAAGGGAGATAAATAAAAAATAACCAAGCTCGAAAACATCTTGGAAGAAACACTAAGGGATGATATCATATCCCTTATATGAGAATACGTGGACATATTCTCCATCTCCAAAGAAGATCTGTCAGGAATAATCTTGGAGGTAGCCATGCGTCACCTCAATATTGATCCAAAGATAAGTTCGGTAAAAAAATGTGATGGCACTTTAGGCTCAAGCTCGACAAAGTTATACAAGATGAGGTAGAAAAGATGTTAGAAGTTGGGCACATTAAGGAAATAAAAGTCCTCAAATGGTTATCGAACGTGTGATGGTGTGCAAAGGAGAAGAAAAGTGGAACATGTGCATTTATTTCAGAGATCTGAATAAGGCATGCCCAGAGGATCATTATCCGCTACTATGAGTAGATCAATTAGTGAACTCCACCTTGGGATATGAGTTATAATTCATGATGGTTGCTTTAAAGGGGTATCATAGAATTATGATGGGGCCAGAAGACCAATAGAGAATAAGTTTTCATTACCTCAGAGGGAACATATTTCTATGTGGCCATGCCATTTGGATTGAAAAATAACGAAGCTACCAACGTTTGATGGATAAGATGTTTAAAGATCAACTAGGATGGAATATGGAATTTTATATGGATGGTATGATTGCGAAGAGCAGGACGGTTGAAACAAATGTAGCCAATCTCTGGAGACCTTTGATATTTTGAGAAAATATGGTATGAAATTAAATTCGGCAAAATGTTCATTTGTTGTACGACAGGGAAGTTCCTACGGTACTAATTCGTACATATTTATGTGTATTTTTTTTTTTTTTTTTTGTGTCTTGTTTTATGTGCTTTAGTCATATCTGAGTCGTATTTTGTCCCTTTTTCCTTGTATTGCATTTTTGTAGCTTTCATCATCATTTTAGTACTTTTGTATTTTCCTCATATTTTGTACCTTTTTATGTTATTTTGTTTTTATTTGTTTTAGGATAGTTGAGCGGGCCCAAATGTGTTCCTTTG
>BMAC01000377.1:416870-431630 GCA_014905375.1 Phtheirospermum japonicum
CGGTTCATAGTGAACCGCCGTTAATATCAGTTGATATCCAATTTTAAAGTCAGTTTTGAAGAAACCGACGTAAAATGACCTGTTTAACGGCGGTTCACATATAATCGCCGTAGAATAGGTGAAGTTTTACGGCGGTTGTTAAAACACCGCCGTGAAATGTGTCACTTTTACAACGGTTCATAGTGAACCGCCGTTAAAATCAGTTGATATCCAATTTTAACATCAGTTTTGAGGAAACCGCCGTAAAATGACCTTTTTAACGGTGATTTTATCCACAACCGCCGTTAAAAGTATTTTTAAGGTTCAGTGAACCGCCTTTAATTAACAGACTTAGAAAGTTGTTTCTGTAGTAGTGTGAATCTTCGACGTAGATCTTGAAAATATGTTGTAAGGTTTTGAAAATAGGTTTCTCAACCCTAGGTAAGTGTTTTGAGTCGTGGGTGTGTTGTAAAATTCGGATTAATGGTGCCTTTTATAGAAAAATCGTGACTTGGGCTGCAAGACAGCTTAAAGTCGGTTCTGGGCCGCTAACGGTAAGGTAACGATAACAACCGTTATAGTAACTACCGCTAAAGCTATCGTTAATGCCTCTTTCCAGTCCTAGCGGTGGCGTTCACGATAAGGTAGCGGTGAGAGTAACCGTTATAGATATCTACCGCTAGTTCATCAATTTTGCACTGCTGCTCTTCGACAATGATTCTATAACGGTTCCAGACGAAATAACCGTTATAGAAAACCGGCAGCTTCAAATTCGTGCTACTTTTTCGCCGGAAAACTTGATCTTTGCCTCTCGATCATCATACTTCATCCTTTACATGCTGAACTCTTCCGGATACTTAGATATAAAGTGAAAAACTACAAATAATCACTGATTTGTACATATTTGTGTGTATTTTTTGTATATTTTTGTGTCTTGTTTTATGTGCTTTAGTCATATCTGAGTCGTATTTTGTCCCTTTTTCCTTGTATTGCATTTTTGTAGCTTTCATCATCATTTTAGTACTTTTTGTATTTTCCTCATATTTTGTACCTTTTTTATGTTATTTTGTTTTTATTTGTTTTAGGATAGTTGAGCGGGCCCAAATGTGTTCCTTTGGATCATAACTGGCTTGACTTGATGAAGACACAACCCGAAACTACAAAGCACAATCGCCGATAGATGAGCAATTGACAACAAATCAACGCGTAACTCCCACCCACGTCAACCACGTGTGTCAATTGACCGGCCAAAATATTCCTACCACCATCGATTGATGAGGCCTCAATGCGCCTTTGACACTGGAACATTTTTCCACCGTTAACAGCCTTCGTCGATTGATAAGTCATCGATGGTAGAGACACTATCGATCGACAGAGGTCATTTTGGCCAATTTTGATAAAATTACTACCCCTATTTTCACCTATATAAACCCACCTATCCAAGACATGAAAGGTGTCTTTTGAAACCCTTAAGGTTTGGATTCCCAAGCTTGTTCCTTATCCACTTTTCATCATTTTTACCTTCAAGCATCAAAATCCAAAGTAAGCTTAAATCCTTAGTTAGCTTAGTTTAGCTTGTAGAATTGTAGCTTGACACATATATTAGTTTAGTTTGTAGTTGGTGAAATTTTGTACTCTTTGGCTTTCAAGAATTTTAACAACAATTCTAATTAGGGTTATTTCTATTTCTTGTTCTTTTGCTTTCTCTTTTTAATTTTCATGAATGTTTGATGTTCTTTCTTTTCCTGTGTATGATATGTAGTTTAGAATGCTTATGTTTATTTTGTGTGTTCATAAACCTTTAATCTTCCACCATTGTTGCTTTGTTTTTCCTTTTCAAGCTTTTTAACTCTTTTGGCATGCTTTGAATAGTTGGTAGTGATAGGTAGATGGATTTTGCCAAGTTAGTCATTTTCTTGCACCTAGTTGTTATTGTAGTCCAGATTCATGATAATGATGTTTTCAAGCCTTTTAGTAGTAGTAGTTTGAATGTATTTTCCCTCCATGCATTGTGTTAATTTATTTGAGCTTTTAATCACGAGTTAATAATTTTACTAGTTTTTCTTATAGATTTCTTAATTGAATTAATTATGTTCATGCTTGCTCTTAAATTATGTTATTATATTTTATGATGTATTTTTGTTAGAATTTATGGGTATATGGTCTAAATGAGTTTCGAACCATCAACTGGAAATTATCGAGTGTTTAATTGAGAGTCAGGATTGACAACCCCAATTTGTAGATAGTGTTTGATGAATTACCAATTAATAATGGACACGAGTTTAGAACCTAGACCCTCATTTTATCATTCTTATCAAAGATTTTAATTTTAATTCGCATCTTTTAAGTTCTCATGTTAGCTTTGAAAACTCAAAACTGAAACTTGATCACGTGTTTAGTGTAGCTTTTCTTTAGTTTCTCGTTCATGAATCAAACACAAAATTTTACTTTCGATTAATCTTCCTCAATAGATTATAATTGAGTCACCTCACCGCACTAAGATTGACCCCGTTCTCTTGCGGGCAATCCTTAAATGTTCGTAAAATGTAGTGCATTTGAGATCACTTCAAGATTTGGCACCGTTGTCGGGGAAGGCTAAAGTTCATGATATTTGTGTTTTCTCTTCATGGCCTTTGTTTATATTTTTTCTTGTTTTGTTTGTGTATCATGTTCGTGTATGATATTTCTTTTTATTTGTTTTTGTTATCTCCCACCGATACGTTTAATCTTATTTGTTGAGTGTTGCGTGTGCAAGGTACATCGATGGCCCCAACCGCATCCTTGGAGATCAAAGATTCGACAAATTAAAAAAAAAAGTTTAAGTATCATCCTCTATATGCCAATATTCAAACTCTGTGGCTCTCTATCCCACTTAGCCCTGACATGTGAGCCTATGACATCAGAGATTTCCAATACGATCTACTCCCACTGTTCCATGGCCTCTTCTGAAAGGATCTACTTGCCTTCTTCCATGAGTATGATGCCGTTACAGATTCATTCCCACTTAAGGTCCTCAACACAGACCAAGTGAAGATGCGGCTCTCCTCATTTGCATTGTGGTTTGGGCACTTACATGGCTAAATAATGAAAATCCCGACTCCATGCTATCTTGGAATGCGGTGTATGATCATTTCACACAGAAGTTCTATTACCCTTCACCCGCCTCTCGTTCCTCTTCCTCAAGCTATAATTTGTATGCTCCACCCATTTCTAACTCCTATTCATCGAGATACAAACTCTATGTTCCACCCGCCTCAATCTTCTACATTTCGAGCTTTAATCCCCATGACCTGCCTCACAATTCTTATAATCTGAGCATTCATACTTCATACTCTCCACATGTTTCCCCTGCTTCTCGTCCAAGCTATGATGCGTACACTCCAACCACTTTTAGTTCCTATTATTGAGGTACGATTCTTATGCTCCACCCGCCTTACCCTATGACAATACGAGTTATGATTATTATGCTTCATCCACTTCACATTCTTATGATCCGAGTTACATGCCTCAATACCCTCCTCCCAAGAATCATGGTTCGGGATATAATAATTCATATTCTCCTCATGTATCATATACTCATAATTCGATCTATGGTCACTATCCATCGTCCCCTTCGCGTGATTACATTCAACTTAACAAGGCCCCCTTGGTTGAAGGTGATAAAGTCTTGATTGGTGCTTTTGTGGATGAGAGTAAGGATTCAAAGGTTGAGGTCGAGATCATGGGTGTGAATTTTTCCCCCTCTATTTGATTAGATAATCTTGAGGATCAAAGTATGGGGGTGACACTAATGGAGGTTCCAGTGGTGAACGACGACTTCGGATTATTGGCTCTTATCAAGGACGAGAGTGAGTTGGTGGGCCCCATGGGTTTGATAGTGAGTGATTATACCACCTTTCCGTTCAACAAGAAAATATTAGTGGACGAGTTCAAGGAGGTATTTCTATTGGATATCCCAAATGATGTTGGAGATTCGTGCCTCCCTGCTTTTTGTGAGGACGTTGGAGTTATGGTGCTAGTCTTGGAGGAGGTTGAGATTGTCGAGCCCCTTTTAGCAACCCCTAATGTTTTATTAATTCTTGAGGGTAAGGTGGTGGAAAAGGTAGTCGAGGATGAGCTTGATGTAGTGGAGTTGATCACAGCTTTCGAGCGGCCCGGTGATGGCTTCTTTTGCTCGATGGACATTTTCATCCTTCCCATAGTCAATCATTGTTCTTTCGCCGCTTGTTGTGTTGATATCCTTGTAGTGATCAATTACTCACATTTCTAGCCTCCGAAGCAAGTTAGAGCTTTCGTTTCTCTCATCCTCATACTTGCTTGTCATACCCGCCTTTATAGCCTACTTCTTCTTTTGGAATACATGAAGGCATGGCATGATCGTCATCTTTTCTTGGATCCCGGATGATATCACTCGTATGTTTCATCAAGCTTTAGGCATTAATAAAGTGCTTCTTGGTAGGTAGCCCAAGTTCTTACTTTTCTCTTCTCTTCTTTTTGATATTTTGGGAAGATCGGACAAAGTTTGAGGTCCGTTTTGCATGCCCCGGGCCATTTTTGAAGAATAAGATGTTTTGCTCAAAAACTGGCAAAGAAAAGAGCAAAAATGAGTCTTCGTCGACTGCACATTGATCACTTGTCAATCGACGCAAGGTCCTCGTTGACTGCCTATCAATCGATGAAAATTCTTTATTTTTCTTGTCAACAGCCCGTTGTTCAAAGCTCGATCGACAAAAAGTTGCGCTCAAATTGGTTGCCTGTCGATGTGAGACATCTAGCATCTGGTGTTTGGATAGGAGTATCCACAACCCCTTTTCAGGCTTGGTCGATTGATGCAAAACTCTTTTTTTTCCCATTGACTCCCATCGATCGACGCCTGATCGACGGGCCCTCCATGGACCACCCGACTCGGCCTAGCCCGACCAAAAAAAAAATAAGAGTACAAAAAATATGCTATTTCAAGATTTTCCCGAAAATTTCCTTCCTCCGTTTTATCTTGTTTTCAAATAAAAATTACAAACAAATTTGAAAATATTAAAAAATTCAAAAAAATAAATATCAAAAATCACAAAATAATTTTCTTTTGTACATTTTTATATTTGTTATTTTTGCTCGAGTCTTTGGTCTCGTGTGTTCATTTTTATTTAAAAAAATTCAAAATCACAAAATAATTTTCTTTTATACATTTTAATGGTTTTCTTTTATATTTGAGTCTTTTGTATTTGTTTTTTCCCACTCATTATTTTTGTAGGTTTCTCTCACCTTGACCGTCCCATGGATGTCGCCTCACACTCGAATCATCGACTCGTCATCCTGAATGCGATTATAGAGACGTTTCTCTCTCTCCCAAAACTTTTACCTTATTTTGTTTTGTTTTTTATTCAAAGTGGGCATTACATGGTTTAAATGTAGGAGATATTTTGTACATGTTTAGTAATTTCTTTCTTATACTTGCTTGTGGATATGATTTGAGTCGTGTAGACTGATATTGGTTGGAACCTTGACGAAGTGACGTGGTTAGATACTTTGGTTAGGTTGTTTAGACTTTCGTTTGACATTAGTGTAGTTATGGGGCATGAAATGTAGAGAACCTATGAAGTGTATTGGCCTTGCTCTATTTATGTAATTCATTCCGAGAGTCGAATAATCTCTACTAGCCCCATTTTCAAATACACTCTATAGAGTTTTTGAAAAATTTTCGTTTTATTTTTGGAGACGTCAGAGACTCCACGTGCTTATCGAGAAGTTTTACAAGTTGCAATTAGTAACAAGTGATTGGAGTCAATGAACTCTTGTTTTTGAGTGGTAAATATAGTGTTCATCTAGTACCTCGCCTTTATGGGTATTAAAAAAAAATCAAAAATAAAAAAAAGAATAAAAAAATAAGTTCAAGAAGAGAAATCCTTTTACAAGTGATATGTATATAATAAGTCGTGCAACCCTTGTGCACATCTTTACTTTTACTTTTTAGATTTTTTTAAAGTGGTGCATAGATGATTGGGCTAGTAGGGTGCCGACTTAGTGTTTTAACCATTAATAGATCTTGGTCGAGACATGGATGAGGGACGTACATGAAGGGCAACTCGTTACTTTTAGGCATACAGAAGGGATTCTAAGTCTCTTATCTAAATGTACCGTATAGTCCTTTTAGTCGATTTTCCGATTGATTTAATGCATAACTCCTTAAATCATTTTAATGTATTAGTTTTTGGTTCATCGGGGGATGAGATTTTTCTTGTCTATGTTTAGGCTCAGTTTTGCTTGTGGACAAGCAAAAAGTTAAGTGCGGGGAGTTGATTCGTACATATTTGTGTGTGTTTTTCGTATGTTTATGTGTCTTTTTTTTGTGTGTTTTAGCCGGGCTTGAGTCGTATTTGTCCCATTTTTCCTTAGTTTGTGTTTTTGTAGCTTTTGTCGTCTTTTTAGTACTTTTCGTATTTTCACATATTTTTGTAAATTTCATGTTATTTTGTCTTTATTTATTTTAGGAGAGTCGAGTGGGCACAAACGCGTTCTCGAGGATCATAACCAGCTCGGCTTGAGAAAGACACGACTCGGACAATCATTTATGCTTATATAGTTGTGATTCGATTGTGCGGAATCAAGGGGTTTACTTGAATAGTAAATCACCCTGGAGAACTTGTCTATCTTCTGGACTAATTATACTCCATTGCTATGTAACTTTGTGTACACATCAATTCAAATGGTTGTGACCAATCAGAAGCTATGAGCAATGGGACACTTACCAGCGACTTTTTTAATATCTCAAATGCCTGCATGCAATTATCGCTAAAATCAAATGCAACATCTTTTTCAAGTAAATTAATAGAGCTTTAGTAATTTTAGAAAAATCAAGAATGAACCTTCTATAAAATCTGGCATGACCCACGAAGATCCTTACAGACTTCTCATTCTTCGATGGTGGAAGTTTCTCGATAGCCACTATCTTGGCTCGATCAATGTCTAAACTGCAGATGACACTCAGTGACCAAGAACTGTAGCATCTCATACCATAAAATCACTCTTCTCCCAATTGAGGACTAAATTCGTTTCCTCATATCTCTTTAATGCTAGTGTTAGAATATCCAAACAATGATCAAAAGAAGATCCAAAGACAGATAAATCATCCATAAAAAACTCCATAATATTTTCAATCAAACAATGAAGAATTGTCATTATACACCTTTGAAAATTTGCTGGAGCATTACATAATTCAAATAGCATGTGACGAAAATAAAATGTACCATACAGGCATGTAAAAGTAGTTTTTTCTTGATCTTCAGGCGCAATCATGATTTAACTGTAACCCGAGTAACCATCAAGATAACATAGTACTCATAACCAACTAACATATCAAGCATTTGATCAATCAAGGGAAGAGAAAAATGATCTTTTCGAGTTGATGCATTTAGTTTGCGGTACTCAATATAGACCCTCCAACCAGTAATTAATAGCTATCAACTCATTCTTATCATCTTTAATCACCGCTACCCCTCCCCCCGACATAACTTGAGTAGGACTCTCCCACTCACCATCAGAAACAGCAAAAATAATCCCTGCACCTAACCACTTTTGGACTTTTTTCTTATCACTTCTTGCATAATTAAATTCAACCACCTTTGGTTTTGCACACAAGGTTTAATACATCTTCTAATAGGATTTTTTGCTTGCAAATAGACAGTCTAATCCCTTTCAAATCCTCAATTTATCATCTTATAGCTGATTTATGCTTTCTTAAAACTCTCAACAATCTATCAAGTTCAGAGTTAGAAACAATAGTTGAAATGATTATCATATATGTGTCGTTTTTCACTAAGAAAAGTATATTTCAAATGGTTTGGTAACTCCTTCAATTCTAAATTTAGTTTTTTCTTCTCCTTGTTTTTCAATTCTTCTTTCTTAAACCACAAGATTAACATCTTTTCTTGATATGTCCTACAAAACACTCAAGTCACTTATATAGTAAAAGCCATCATTACGAACAAAATCTTTAGTAAGTCTCGAAAAGAGAGATTCGTGCTAACAAAAAATCTAACGAATTCTTAGTTGATGACATAATCAACTCATTATTAACACAAGTGTTATAATGTCTATCACTTTATAATCTTCAACTCTTTGAAAATTATAATTTGAAATCTCATACCATGATATATACTAAAAACTATATGCTCATCATTGACACACAATGTGAGTTCTCCCTTTTATACATCAATAAGTGCTCTACCTGTAGCTATGAATGGTCTTCCAACTATCTACAACACATCATTCTCTTCTTCCATGTCCAACACCACAAAATCCACAGGGAATATGAATTCATGTACCTTTACAATCACATCTTCAACTATACTTCTGGGATATGTTAAAGATCTACCCGTTATTTGTAGTGCGATGGTAATTGGTTTAATAGTACCAATTTCTAGCTTTTTGAAAATCGATAATGGCATTAAGTTTATACTTCCTCTTACATCACAAAGTGTATTTTCAAACAAACTTCCCCCATTACCAAGTGATCGCAAATCTTCCTGGACATTTACGGTTTAGAGGAATCTTCTTTTCAATTATCATACTACACTCTTTAGTGATATTCACTATGTCATAGCTCGAAGCTTTCTCTTCTTAGCAATTACTTCCTTAAAGAATCTTGCATAATTAGGCATCTGCTGCAAAGAATCAACAAAAGGAATATTAACATGGATTTTTATAAAAATATCTAGAAACTTAGCAAATTGGTTATCCAGATTCTTCTTATGTAATTGATGAGGAAAAGATAAAGAAGTAGAAGAGATCAAAGTAGTAGAATTAGATTTTGGCTTGTCATCCCATTTTTCTTTCTCCATTCGTGACTCTTTCTCATCAATTTCTTCCTCAACATCTTCCTTTCCCTCTCTCAAAATTCTTTCGAATTCATGACCTGTTTCTTTTGGTCATTCATACTCGATGCCACTCCTCAAACAAATAAATTTGCATTGTTCTTGAAGATCTACCTCCTTCTCACTACGTATTTTACCTTTGTTGATGTTGGTTTCCCATCATGTTAATCAATTGAGATATTTGTGTTTCAAGAGATGTCATATGGGTACCAATTTTTTCAAATCATGATTTTGTTTCACCGATGTATGATATAAACATCTCCTCCATGCTTGAATTCTTGCCTTCATTAATCACCTCATTACTTATCAAAGAATTATGTGGTGATTAGAATGCATTGTTTGGATTGGTGTAAGAGACATTCAGATAGTTTCTTTTTCTTGTATGGTAATAGATGCCTCCTTGGTTGCTTTTATGGAAGTTTCCTTGATTTACAAAACTTATATCTTCAATAATTTCATTCATAGCAACTCCACTTCATTGGGATATAGGTACACCCAAGATTTTAGACATCATCATATCCATATTTTGACTCATTGCTGCCATTTGTGCTATAACAACATTCATTGACTCATTGGTTMTTTCCTACGAGTGGAGTGTTCCATCGGCCATTGATAATCATTTGCCGCCATTTCTTCTAAACAGTGGTGCAACGATGGAGGCGTCGGGAAGAAGACCTCACGGAAGACTATCTAATAGTGGAGGATGTGTACAAGGCCTTAAGAGGAGGGGATAGTGATAGTGATGAAGATTGAGCCGTCCAGTGGTGGATTTAAGGGTCGAGGATAATGTTCTTGGAGCTGTGATTTATGGTTGTTGAATTGTTATTTTGGTTCATTACTTTTGGATGTTCGAACTTGT
Source organism: Phtheirospermum japonicum (assembly GCA_014905375.1). NCBI lineage: Eukaryota > Viridiplantae > Streptophyta > Magnoliopsida > Lamiales > Orobanchaceae > Phtheirospermum > Phtheirospermum japonicum. The sequence continues at coordinate 426,576 of BMAC01000377.1, forward strand.
ACTTGGATGTTTATTACTTTCTTGATTTGTTTAGTAGTTTAACTTGTATTCTGTTGGATTGTTTCGAACTTGTTTTCTTGGAATGTTAATTGTGTTGGAATGTTTATTACTTTCTTGTTTTGTTTACTACCTTGTGTTTTGAATGTTAGGTTCTTGAATTATTCTCAAAATCTGGACTGAACAGAGAGGTGTTCGAACCTCATGGTCGAACAAAAAGGCCCAGTTCGATCAAAAATTTCGAACAAATATGATATGTTCGATAAATATTACCGAACAAAGGTGTTCAAACCTCATGGCCGAGTTTTTTAAGGTTGTTCGAACATTAATCTCGAACTTGTATGATATGTTCGAAATATATTCTCGAACACCTCTCTGTTGGTTTTTCAAGTTGTCCAACAGAGAGGTGTTCGAAACCTAGGTTCGAACGATGTATATATGTTCGGTTTGATTGCTCAAACATATGTGATATGTTCGAAATATATTCTCGAACACCTCTCTGTTGGTTTTTCAAGTGGTTCAACAGAGAGGTATTCGAAACATCGGTTCAAACAATGTTTGTTTGTTCAGGTTTCATCGTCGAATATGTTAGATGTTCAAAAATGTTTTCCGAACACCTCTCTGTTGCGTCAAGTGAAGAATGTTTTCACTTAGTATCCTTGTCGAACTTGAGCGTTTTTAGAAAAACATATTATGTTCGAATATCGTAATATAGTCCAACATTCCACTAATCATAATATAAGTTCGATACATAGTAAATGAACCTATAAAATAGAAATCACAAATTAAATAATCCCACATGTGAAAGAACATAGTCCAAATGATCATAATAAGTTTAATTCACTGCCACAAGGTCATTGTATATAACCTAAGTTGTTGCATGCACAACACTTCCCATCCCTTCGCACAATTCTCACGTCGTTCATACCACTTATAAGGTACGATAGGTAGTGGATGTCCCAGCCGTAAGTTCACCTATTAACAACCAAAAAGAATTTGACTACTATGATGTAAGTACAATCACATATATATTAAAAAAAATAAGTAACCTACCGCAATAAAGTGCGTTTCACTAGCGACTAATGCGATTCATATGCATTTTGGGTTAACGAAAACTGGAACCGATGATGTAAAAGGCAAGTATGTGTTGCAAGCCCTTAGGAATAATACCACCAATATGACATTGTACGTAGATGCAATAAGGTGAGCCATCTCTGGTATTAACAACCAATATTTCATGGGAGCAGGTGTATCACAGTAGTTCAGTGCGCACAATAAATCATCAACAGCTCCGCGTGCGATGAATACATTAGTGTACATATCACGATGTTTTTGCAATTCATCACTAAGGTCTCGCTGCACTTTGCCCCATGAATCCTCGCCGAAACCCATTAAATGAGCTACTGCATGGAAGCCGCAATGATCATCCCCTAGAACATTCTTTGTTTCAAAGACTTAATCACGAAATAGGGTAGGAAGTTCATCCGTATAACATCCATATGCAGCTGATCTTTGATTCGAGCTTTTGTGTGTGCCTACTTTGTAAATAATTGTCAGAAATTTAAACGGGATCGCGTGTAGGTTGACAAGTTTAACTCAAGTCGTCTCTCAAGGACTGATATTCGGAATTTCTAATGTTTGTTTAATCACAATGTTTAACACGAGAACTTGTATAAATATAGGTTTTGAAATTATAACTACGAGATTGAAAAGCAATGACTAATTTATCTTAAAATAATTAAACTAAACTAATTAACCAACTATAATTAACTAGCATGGATTGAACTACTACTACGATTATCATGCATATGAGTCCTCAAGAACAAAATTAATTCTAAAATTCCCAAGCAATTGCATAACATGAATTAAATTATGAATTAATTACTCTAATATAAGCAATAATTAAAATAAAATAAGCATAAACAATCTCATCACCAAGCTTGAATGAAAATAAAACGCAGCAACTAATTAATATTAAAAACCAAATTCTAAAGTTCAAAGGCTTAGCGATTCAACGGTTCAAACGATTCGAAATAAATAAACGAAACTAAAAACTCAAACGAAATAATTAAACCTAAATTATCTAGAATTAAACCAAGAATAACTAGAGTTTAGAGAACTTATTAAGTAGCTAAAGGTGTTGAAAGATTGCTGTGAATTCGGACTATGGATGGTTGATCTTGGTCGAGAAATCAGAGCTTGAACGAACGTCTTCGTCTTGGTGCTTCGGATCTTGACACTACTACAGAAACAACTTTTTACGGTAGTTTTGGAACCGCCGTAAATTTTTACGGCGGTTTTTCTAAAACCACCGTAGAAAGTGATGCCTTTTACGGCAGTTTACGAACCGCCGTAAAAAATGGCGGTGGATTTTATGGCGGTTCTTGAAAAATACCTTCTAGAAAGTCTGTCTTCAAAACGGATATTTTACGACGGTTTTAGAAAAGTACCTTCTAGAAAGTAGTACAAAAATTAAAAAAAAAAAAAAGAAATGAAAGCACCCGATCACTAAATTTTTGGATGAATATTCTAAATTCGCCAAAATGATTACTCATCAACTTTGCATTGAGAACAAAACATCACATTTTGCCACCAGAAAAATTGCTTCTAATCAAACATGTGGGCTGAGGTCACTATATTTCAATACAAAAACTAGTGACTGAAATACACGACTAGGAGTCTTAATGAAAAAGATGAAGTCCAAGCCCAAAGCGAGCACAAGCTCGACCAAATGCCTTTGTCTCAGCCTCCTGCACAGTATCCTCTTCGTCGACGTATGCAGTCCTGTTGTTTCCCTGAATATCTGCTCCGTATGGATAAAAACAAACAATAATGAGTTTTTTTTAAAAAAAGACCTGCCACATGGAGTTAATTTTTCTTTGGTAGTCATTAAAATCTCAGGCAGAGTAACAAAATGAAACTAAATGAACAGATGAAAATGAAATCTAAAGTGTGTAAAACATGAAGAACACACCCACTATCCAAAACACCATAAGCATATGGTGAACCAGACCCAACTGAGAATCTGGTGCCTGTAAGTCATCCACCTTCACTGTCCACGTAATACAGACCAGGACCCTACACCAACCAAATTGCACAAAAACATGAGAAAAAAAATATTAAAAGCGACGCAGCATGTGCTTGCAAAGGTCCAACCACTAAAAAATAGAAAGAAAAATGAAAAACGAGTAGGGTCTTGGTATATCAAAGCATTATGGACCAATCTAAACAACAAAATCATACAGACCTCATTTAGTAGATGTGGAAATAACAATAACTTATTTGAAGATTACAGGTAAACTGTATTACCTTAACAATACTCTTATTATTATTATTATTATTATTTTATTTTTCTGAGTTTGAAAACACTCTTAATGTAAGCTATATATTACCTGTATGTTGATGACGAAAAAGAACTCTGGCGCCCCACGAGCTGCATATCTCTGTATAATTTCGATCGAATAAGTATTAGAAATTATCCATAATAAAATTCTGCATAGTTTGAAATGGATATATATAAGTACTACCATTGAGGTTTAACCTAATTACGGGTGGGAACTTACATGCATTCAATAGCTATCCAATTGGTATATATATAAGTACTCAATACACAACTGGCATTCAATTCATTATCCACAACACACAGTCTCACACACACACACACATGAGAAAATGATGAACTACATAAAAGTGTAGCCATTTCATAGGCTACTTAAATATAGCTATCCAAAACACACACACGCACAATAGAAGCTTATGAGTTAGTTCAATCTTGGCTTTTCCAATGTTTGCTGCAATGGGCTCAACATTTCTCCTTGTTTTTTCTTTCTTATTTACTCTCTCATTCTTTTTGCAAGTTGAAGCAGCGAAAAAATCTATCACTAACCCACAAATCACAGTCATGGGTATGGTCTATTGTGACATCTGCTCCAATAATTCCTTCTCTAGGCATAGCTACTTCTTGCCAGGTATCATTCTCCACTTCTTTTTTTTTTTGTTCTGTTTCTTGAATCTTGAAAATATGCTTAATTACCAAAAAAATAAATAATAAAAATGTCCAAGTTCAATCTAATTACAAATATTTCATCTGACATTTGTTTCTATTTTACAAAATGCGCAGGGGTATATTTGTAATTTTTGTAATATAATTGGAGTATTTTWTKAATAATAATTATACCCWAATATATTGCCCRCCTTTTAAATTTCTTTGAAACAGGTGTTGAAGTTAGAGTAGATTGCATGTTCAAAGCAATTTCTCCAAGGACCACTGAACAGATATCATTTTCAGTCAACWKGACAACAAATAAGTATGGGATTTACAAATTGGAAGTACCTTCTGTTGATGGGGTTCAATGTGCTAGAGATAAAGTTGTTGCGAATTCATGCAAAGCAAGCCTGATTTCGAGCTCGTTTTCTTCATGCGACGTTCGAACTACAGCGGATGAGATTTCAGTAAAATCAAGACAAGCCAATATCTGCATATACAGACTGAATGTGTTGACTTACACGCCATCCAAGAGAGACATAGTCTTGTGTGGAAAATAAGAAATTAACTGTTTTTCTTTTCTTTTTTTTTAACTTATAGGTGAAGGTGTAACACAATCAGCTTAGCCAGCTTATTGCATTAGCTGACTTTTGTAGTTTTAAAAACACTTGCCCTCTCCGCATAAGAAAATCAACGAGATATGATGTTATATGGCGCCCGGCTACGTTCATCCGCTTTGTAAGATGAGGGAATGAGTATTCATCAACCACTGGAACCTAGGAGACAAAATTCACACATCATTTAGCAAACAAGCACTATAAGTTAAAGGTACCCAAATATGGATAGAGCACATGACATAAATATATACACACACACACACACACACACACACACACGAGATATGATGTTATATGGCGCCCGGCTACGTTCATCCGCTTTGTAAGATGAGGGAATGAGTATTCATCAACCACTGGAACCTAGGAGACAAAATTCACACATCATTTAGCAAACAAGCACTATAAGTTAAAGGTACCCCAAATATGGATAGAGCACATGACATAAATATATACACA
>BMAC01000377.1:435980-453145 GCA_014905375.1 Phtheirospermum japonicum
TAATATATATATATATATATATATATATATATATATATTTATATATATATATAAATATGTAACAAATTAGATATCTTACCACATGAGTGACTCCATCGCCCACACACACACACACACACACACACATATATATATATATATATATATATATATATATATATATATTTATATATATATATAAATATGTAACAAATTAGATATCTTACCACATGAGTGACTCCATCGCCAGAATCAATAACGAGACCCGTAAGCAAACCTGAGTTATTTCAAGAAAACATTGAAAGCGCATTACTACCCCATGCAAAATGGATACGAAGAATGTGAACACAATTCTTAACAATGCAAAATTATTTGCTTTTATACAGAGGACATTCACTTAATATAATTCCGGACCACATTTACAGTATTCAACAGTCTGTCCAGTAGATGAATCTTTAAAACTGCACTCCTAACATTTGACTGAAATTCACTCCATAAGCACCTTGAGCGTACAAGGTTAAAACAGCTTGTATTTGGATAAAAACACCAGAAAAGTTGTATTTCTCAAACATAATTTCAACCTGAAATTTAGACAATGTCATCGGTCAAAACCAAATTTCAAGAAGAAAAATGGAATTATAAAAGAAGTCACCTCACCATCTTTTCACGGTTTTAGATGGATTCAAAGGCGTGTCAGTGAGAAAAATCTTACATTCTGTAGGATCTACCTTCAGACAGGATAAATGAAGTGAAAATAGAATTACAACTTATAATTGAGAAAGTGTCTGCGCATACAAATATGCAAATAAATACACACAGAGAGACATGTTTATGAGGTATGAAAGAAAGACCTTTAATTCACTAAAAAAAGCATGATCCCACACATGCCCCATATCATCCCAATTTTGCACAATGCCATTGTTGACAGGATAAGATACATCCAACTGATGCCTCCACTTAAACAGGCATCCCCAACAAGAGTATCATACGGAGAAAACATAACAAAATCCTATAACATCATGAATAAGTTAATTATATCCAATAAATATGTCTCTAAAATATAATAGGTATAAGACAGTGTGTTTGAAACCATAAGACTGAGATCATGGAGTTAGGCACTGACGAAAAATCTGTTCAAATATGAGTGAGAGTATATCTAGTTCAGATAGTGAAAATATTCTTTAAACTCGATTCCTGTTGGAAAAAATGTTCTCATGAATTTTTTCACAAATACGAGTAACATTCAAATGAAAATAGATGAACAGTAGATGAATGCAAGGATCGTAAGCTGACCTTGAGCTCTTGTTCCATTAAAGATTCTTCATATCGAAGCATTGGCCTTCCGACTACACAAGGGAACACCGATGTTGGGAAGTTCTCACCCGCAAACCCACACTTCACAGTCAGCTGCCAATGACGCGCAAATTCTTCATCAATAGAAACCTCTGCTCCATTTCAAAGTGGAAATTCCTGTACTCTCGAGGCTCGTCGCTCCTTCCTCAGAAAAAAAATATAAATAAATTAAAATACAGTAAATTATGAAGTTAATGAAGAAGATAATTCAATTAAAATGACAGGAAAAAAAAACATATAGTTGAAAAAAAAAAAGATAGGCAAACCTGGTGGCGAGAAGTGCGGGGACGAACAATGGCGGAACAATCCGAAGCACAGCTTGAACGTCCCTTGCGAATCGGAAACAAGATTCCCCTTCACGGCCTCAACCAGAGCCAATTCAAGACCCTCGTAGAAACTCGAGGGCAAAAATGTCAATGTCGTCCCCGAGTCGATAATAATGTCACCCTCATCCACGGCAGGTGCCTCGTAATCGGACAGATGATTAACCCTATCCGTGCCCACACTAACGCCCTCCAAGGTTAGATAGTAATACGTCTCGGGTTGCTTTTTCACCAATGGAGTCGAAACAACATCAGGCCCCGTAACAATAGCATTAGCGCCAAAACTAATCTTGCTTGTAGCATTTGAATCAAGCATTGTTAGGCAGTAAGAGAATTTACCACCAATAGATTGGCTTAATTGGGTTATTATAGACAAACCGCCGCCGCCGAGCCCGATTAAGCCCGACTCGGGACTCGCTAAAAGTCCCGCCATTCTCATGCCCGCCACCCAAACACGACCTTAGGAAACGACACGTTGGAATCGAAAGTTAGGGTTTCGGCGGATAGGTCGCCGTTTGTGCAAGAGCTATCAACCGTATGAATATTGGTAACTGGCAAGAATTCTTGGTACCGCAAGATGAAGAGCTGCCGCCGGGTGCGCATGCTCGGGATTGGCAAGAAAATGGTTATATAAGTGATTGTTTTCTTAGGATCCGATTTGGGATGTTGTTCGACCAGCAATGTGAGAAACGAGTGAGGGGTAATTAGGGATGAACCGAGGGGGCTAGGGTTTTTTGTTTTAATATTTCTTGTTTTAATTTTTTTATTTTTTTGGTTTAATATTTAACGTAGATCGTCGGATTAAACACGGAAACGGTTGGAAACAACTTGCTTGAGTAAGACGAGGATCGCTGACATGGCAGATTGAGTTTTTAAAGCCAGTTCTAAATAACCGCCATAGAATGTGTGTTTTTTACGTCTGTTCTCCTATAGAGGTCGTAGAATGTTTAAGTTTTTACGACGGTTAATATTGAAACCGATGTTAAAATAAACTGGCCTCCAGTTTTTCGTCGGTTCACATATAACCGCCGTAGAATTAGGTGAAGTTTTATGGCGGTTGCTAAAACCGCCATCAAATGTGTCACTTTTACAACGGTTCATAGTGAACCGCCGTTAAAATCAGTTGATATCCAATTTTAACATCAGTTTTGAGGAAACCGCCGTAAAATGACCTTTTTAACGGTGATTTTATCCACAACCGCGCCGTTAAAAGTATTTTTAAGGTTCAGTGAACCGCCTTTAATTAACAGACTTAAGAAAGTTGTTTCTGTAGTAGTGTGAATCTTCGACGTAGATCTTGAAAATATGTTGTAAGGTTTTGAAAATAGGTTTCTCAACCCTAGGTAAGTGTTTTGAGTCGTGGGTGTGTTGTAAAATTCGGATTAATGGTGCCTTTTATAGAAAAATCGTGACTTGGGCTGCAAGACAGCTTAAAGTCGGTTCTGGGCCGCTAACGGTAAGGTAACGATAACAACCGTTATAGTAACTACCGCTAAAGCTATCGTTAATGCCTCTTTCCAGTCCTAGCGGTGGCGTTCACGATAAGGTAGCGGTGAGAGTAACCGTTATAGATATCTACCGCTAGTTCATCAATTTTGCACTGCTGCTCTTCGACAATGATTCTATAACGGTTCCAGACGAAATAACCGTTATAGAAAACCGGCAGCTTCAAATTCGTGCTACTTTTTCGCCGGAAAACTTGATCTTTGCCTCTCGATCATCATACTTCATCCTTTACATGCTGAACTCTTCCGGATACTTAGATATAAAGTGAAAAACTACAAATAATCACTGATTTGTACATATTTGTATGTGATTTTTGTGTGTTTTGCATCGTATGTTGTGTGCTTTTATGTGTTTTAAGTTTATCTTTTTATCGTTTTTCTTCCTTTTTTATTTTTTCGTTTCTTATGGTGTTTAATGTGTTTTTACTTTATTTTGTATGAAATAATCTAACTTTGTTTAATGTTAATATTTCAGCTCAAAACGAGGAAAACGGGACGAGCGACGAGCCGAAGCCATGCAGGTGCGTCGACTGACGCACCGTCGATGCACTGTCAACGCTACGCCGCGTCGACTGACGCACTGTCGACGCACCGTCGACGCAAATGTTCTGTTGTGTCGATCCTGGCTCGCGTCGATCGACGCACTGCCTGTCGACGCGTGTAGCCTGGCTTGTGTCGACTGACGCACCGTCGACGCAAATGTTCTGTTGCGTCGATCCTAGCTCCGTCGATCGACGCACTGCCTGGTCGACGCGTGCAGCCTGGCTCGCGTCGACTGACGCACCGTCGACGCTCCGGCAGTTTGAGCGGTTATTTTCGAAAAATCTATAAAAGCCGGTGGTTTTCTTCATTTTCAAGTGATGGGACGAGGGGGAAAGGTCAGATTAATGTAGAGAACCCTCGGTTCATGCCACCATTCCGATTTAGCAAGATTAGTGTTTAATAATTTGTAGTTTCGTCATTTCAAGTTCGTTCGTCGTTCAAGTTCATTTCTTGTCGCTGAGGATCGATGGAGTGCTGCTGATTTCTTGAGATCATAAGTGTTCCTGAACTCTGTTTATTTTCTTTATGGATTTGGCTTTAGTTACCTTTGTACATTGGTGTTGTTATTTCATTTGGAATTCAATTGCTTGTACCTTGGTTTCGTTAATTTAGTCAGAATCCTTTTACCGTCTTTCTCGTTTTTAGTTTATGTTTATTTGCTTTAGTAGTTTAGTTGTGATTCTCGTAGATTAGTATTTTGATGCTTATGTATTTTCTCATTACATGCTTTGTTTATGCTTGAGGCTCATTTTTATTAAAGCTGATGTTCATGCTTTTGTGTTAATGCTTGTTGAAATTATATTGTTGATTATGTTCATGCTTGTTGGCTAAATTTAACGTTCTAGTGTGCTTAGGGTCGTTTAGAACCATCGGGCTTGACAACCTCGATCGTGGAGACGATTTCGGCGCACTAGAACCTCGCTTTTGTTTATCGTTTTAAAAGCTTTCGATTTAATTGCTCGTAGATGTTAAAAAACCTCAAACTTTATTTGATCGTGTGTTTAGTTTAATCTAGTCTAGTTTTTATTTTGGTTTCTACGTACGTAAAATCGAACACCGAAATAGTTTCCGATTATTCTTCCTTGTGATTCGACTCGAGTCAACTTATCGCCTACAATAGCTCCGTTCTCTTGCGGACGAGATTTTCATTATTTTAAACGCGAAAAAGTTCGATTCAATCACTTATTTGCATCAATTTAGATCAAAAAGCGGTAAAATAAGCTAGAAGTACAAATATATGAAATTAATCTTAATCTATCCAACTTATACCAAAAAATAATAAGAAAAATAAACTAAAATACAACTAAAAATAAGACAATTTAGTGCTAATCAACTACCCCACGCTTAATTGGTTTGTTCGTCCTCGAACAAATGATAGATTCAAAGAATAACCAAACTGAAAATAAATTCAAGCAGTGAGTCGTGTCTTGCTACATAGATAATTTTGAGAATATAGATACAAGTCACGCAACGTCAAACACTCCACCCGTATTACATTGTCGCTCCAAAATCAAATTCATGCATCCTCACTAAGGGAAATATATTTGGGTGTTCGCTCAAAGCACTCAAGCATTGGTGCATAGGACGTGTATACACTCAAATCATACAAATACAAATACAATAAACAAGCACCGTAAATCAATCTCTTCTCAATCGCAAATTAAGTGTGTTGTCGAATTAAGAATCGGAAAAGGTCTTTTCGGGTTGTAATGTAAGGCTCTTTTGACGGGTATGGAATAGATAAGTCGTGTGGCTAAATAACTCACCCAAACTAATCTAATCACGAAGCAACATGATTCACCTCGTTCAAAAATAAAAATCTCACTAAACACTCATAACGTAGCCTTTATACTTAGGCTATTTCTCAACTCGTAACTCTAAAACCGACTTTTGCTCAAACCACTTAAATGAAATTAAAGCTCATAATACGCTTCTTATTTTCAACACAACTCTTGCCTTATAAACATTAGGCTTCATAATAAAATAAATAATAAAACACAAGCCGTTATTAGCGCGTAGGCAACGACTAACTTGACTCACCATCCTCTTTTTTTTCTTCTTCTTATTTTCCCCCTTATTATAATTTTTTATGGGGTATATATTTTCCCTTCTTTTTTTTTCTTTTTTTCTCGGATGGTGATCCTTAATTACAAAAACTCATAAAATCATAAATTCCTAATAAAATCTCCAAAACACTAATAACCAGTAAAAATTAACGAACTCCTACCCCACGCTTTTAATAGGTTTGTAGGGGTCGGCTCAATCACTCATGGATATTGGCATGAATTATTTGGCTATGATTGGCTCATTCGGAATTTATAGTGGCTAAAAACTTATGGATATGGCCGGAAATAGGATTTTTTTCTGTGCCTTAACGTCATTTTCAAAGTCAACTACACACAGCGGTTTCAAAGAGATCTCAAATCAGAGACTCATTCAAGCACATTCAAAGATGATAATCACTCAGGCTACTCACAGGATTTTTTCATGAACAAGTTTTGAATTTACGCTGCTTTTAAGGTTTTGCGAAATCAATTTCGTACAAGTACCATTTTACAATATATAAATAAAAATTCTGAAAAAAATTATGCACTTATACACGCTCAAAGACAAGAACCTCAAATCAAACTTAATTAACTTCGACAGGCAATCCAGACAAACACAATTCAGCACAAAAATAGTGATCAATCACCTTAAAATTTAGCACTACAAACCCACGAAAATTTTGAAATTTGTACAAATTTCTACTATAAATCACACTCAACCATCCCCACCCCCCTTTTAAAAACGTGGCAATCTCTCGATTTTCATAAATATAAAGAAAACAAGCACAAGGAAGATAAGAAAACTTCCCTGAAAAATCGATAGTTGAGTTCTTCCAAAAGGCGCTTGTGCAAAAATCCCTCTTTTTAAATCGCGTGATTGGAATGTCTTGAATAAAAGCCTACAAAATAAAACAAATAAAAAAAACAAGCTATCTAATATTTTTTGGATTTTGAATTTTTCAATTTTTTTTGTACTTTTTAATAATTAAGAAAAAGAAAATAAAAAGTAAATGATACGATTGTAGTCAATTGTGTTGCGCAAGTGCCCGGTGGCACATCGTTTGGAATTGATTTGGCCGGATTGTGGCCTAATGTCATAAATGGTTGGATTGCAGCTCATCGAAAGGTTGCCGGACTGCGGCTAAATTTGGTTAGATTGCGACCTCGATCGGAGGAAATGAATCCAGAAAATCGGGCGAACAGACGCTGCTAGCGGTTATACCTAGTGGTAACGATTACCGCTACAATAACCGCTAAGTTTACTGTTCTTCGCCAATCATTAACTCGGTTTTGCGCATAACGGTAGGTTCAGTGTGATCGCTAGTGACTAGCGATAGGTGCTAACGGTAAGGACTAGCGGTAACGGTTATCGCTTTCGAATTTTCTGCACATTAACACACACACATAAACATACCACGGCAATTGACACAATAAAAATAGAAATAAACTAAATAAAAACCGAAAGAAGAATTAAAGAAAAAGAAAAACTAACGCTTGGGTTACCTCCCAAGAAGCGCAACATTTAACGTCGCTTGCTCGACGCATTTCAACGATCAATGATTGACTTGCGGTGGATCTCCGTACTCCACCATACCTCGCTCTCCAAATTTCATCTTAATATTTTCGTGGGGGTCGGAAATTCCGAGGTCAAATCCAATGTCGTGAAAATAAATACCAAATAACTCGGCTATCTCCTCACCACTTAGAAAATCATTGTCGTCCTCGACTTCCAAATCTTCCAATATTGTTATGCTCTTAAGCTCTTGGACGCAAGCATCTATCGGGTCGACATACGAACACTAATCTTCCTCCATCAATGGCGCAGGACAATTATTTATATCTCGCAAAGAAAAAGTAACCGTCTCTACCAAAACTGACATGCTCATCCCCCCCTTATTCACATCAATCACCGCATGGGAGGTAGACAAAAACGGACGGCCTAAAAGAATAGTATGCCCCTTGTCGTCACTTGGCATCTCCCTAACATCCAAAACTACAAAATCAACTAGAATAATCAATTCACCCACTCTCACCAAAACATCTTCAACGATTAGAGCTGGCAATGGGCTGGGCCGGGCCAGCCCAGCCCGAGCCCGCCGGGCCAACGTCGAAAATCGGGCCGGGCCGGGCCGGCCCGAAATTCCATCGGGCCGTGATTTCGTTGGCCCAAGCCCGGCCCACCATAGGGTTTTTAGTGTGTTTCTGCGGGCCAAGTCGGGCCGGGCCGGGCCAGCCCGCCAAATCGGGCCTGTTGGGGCCGGCCAAAAATGGCCCGATTTTTTTGGGCCTGGTATTTCAAGGCCCAAGCCCACCTAAAATCGGGCCGGGCCGGGCCGGCCCGTGGGCCGGGCCTGAAATTGCCGGCTCTATCAACGATACCTAATGGGTGTCGAATTGAACGATCCGTCAGTTGGAGACGCATTTTTATCAGTTTCAAGGGTCCTAACTCAAATTTCTTATAAAGGGAATGCGGTAGTAAGTTAATTCCCGTGCCAAGATCAAGCATTCCGCGTGCTTGTTTCCCATTCTCCAATGAAATATTTACACAAAAGCTTCCAGGGTCCTTCTCTTTCGTAGGCAGCGGATGCTTGCATAACGCACTCACCTCCTTCGTTAGAGGAACATACTGATTCGTCTCCGAACGCCTATGTCTTGTAGCAAGCTCCTTGAAGAACTTCACATATGCCGGCATCGTCTTGATCACATCCAAAAGAGGAAGGTTGATGTTGATGTTCTTCAGCAAGTTATAAAGCTCCACAAACTTCTTATTCTCCTTTTCCAGTCGTAGGCGACTTGGAAATGGAACTCCTTCAACTATCGGCAAAGTGGGGGTTTTGTTCGCGAGCTTCCCTTTCAAAGATCCCGTAATGTAAGGGTTTGGCATCTTGTGAAATTGCTCCACCGGCTTGGATACATTTCCCTTCGGTGATGCCGGTGTTGCAATCTTCGCCATCTCATTGTCTCCTTCATTATCTATTTCAACTCCATTGTCGATCACTTTGCCACTACGTAGGACTTTAATCGCTGAGGCTTGCTCTGTTTGACTCAGAGATTTTCCCTTCTCCTTATTTGATCTCGCAATGTCAGCCGCTAATTGTCCTATCGTCCTATCCATCCTTCCCATATTCTTAGCAAGATCATGTACTATCCTAGAGAGATTGTCAATACTATTCACCTTCTTTGAGAGTTCGTCTACCTTTGCATTCACTTTCGCAAGTCCCTCTGTATTGCTGAGCGTCTCGGCCACTTGGTTTTGCTGCTAAACCAACAATTGATCATTTGGTTGAACTGGATTTTACGTTTGCCCCTTCGTAAGTGGTGGTGGTGCTAAATATTTAGGGTCAGTTTGTTTGGGTAATGGCACATAGTTTGGACTCCCAGGACCATACTTCAAATTTGGGTGATTGCGAACGCCATGATTATAGGTGAACTTCTGCCCCGAATTATTGGATTGAAATTTTTAAATGGCGTTCACCTCGACGTCCCCATCTTCCTCGAATATTACTTGACACGCATTTGCCCCATGTCCAAACGCTCCACATATTCCACATGTTTCTTGGCAAGGTTGTGATTTCTTTTCCTCCTACTGCATCATCAACTTAGTCAACAACTCGACCTGCTTCGTGAGTTTCTCGATCTTATCATCCTCTTCTCGTGCAATTGAAACTGCATTTACCTTAATTTTTCGAGGCTTTAAACTCGTTTGCCTCGACTTGTCACTTATTAATTCAAAAAGATCCCGTGCTTCCACTGCGGTTAAGCCCCTGAAATCTTCTGCTCGTGTTTCCACTTGTTGCTTGAAATTCGACAATAATCCTTCATAAAAGTAATTTTTGATCATTTTGTCACTGTTACCATGGTGTGGACATGCATTGAGGAGCTCCTTAAAACGATCCCACGCCTCTTGAAATAATTCGCCATCCAATTGCTCGAAGTTGGAAATTTCTCTCCTCAACTTCATTGTCGTTTGGGCTGAGTAAAATCTTCCCACAAATTTCTTGTAAACCATCCCCCAATTTGTTAGGGAGTTAGGTTGTAATTTATTGAGCCATCGTTTCTCTTATCTTTCAGGGTACCAGGGAAGTATCTCATTCTAAGTTATCCTTCACTGAGTCCTCGATCTTGAATCCCAGATAATGCTATGTAAAATTATCGAACGAACTCGAGTGGGTCTTCATTTGGCAAACCATAGAAAGAGGGTAGTCTATTCAAATCATCGGTCCTCAAATTGTAGTTCCTAGCCGCTTGGCCTAAAACTATCGCTGAGCTATATGGTTCAATGGTTGAGCATGAGAGGTCACCTTGTTTTCGTACATTTTGATATCGAGGGGCACGTCTCCCTCCAGAATCGTCCCTATCTTCATTAAACTCATTTTCATCCTCATATTCATCGTCTAGTGGATCGTCGGCTTCACCATCATTGTACTGTCGTCCTCCTCGTCTATTTTGGAAACGGTTCGGTACTCGCTCCCGATTTATATTCTCATTGTGTTGTTGGTTGTTTTGGGGCTGTGGCCCGCCATTACCAACTTGGTTACGTAAGAACTCCTCATTTGCACGAGCATTATATGCTTGAGCTTCCGCTCGATTCCTAAAGTACTTTGGACGGTTGATTTGATTTCCTGGAATCACTGCTTGACGATTATCTTGGCCTTGGGGCTCCCCGTTGTTTGGATTGTTGAGGAACTGGTCTCCTTCTTTATTCTCTTCGTTATTGATCCTTTGGTTGTTTCCGTCGTTATGCGCTTGATTAGGATCAAGAATCGGTGGATCTTCTTGACGATTGTTGTCTTGTGGGTATCCAAAGTTTAGATCATAGGTAGGTGGCATCCCATATGATTGGTGGCGAGGTGGGGTAAGAATTTTGTTTCCAGTCCCTCCATCATTAGTTCGTCCTCCTCCTCTTCCTCCCGGTCCTCGGCCTCCAATAGGTGTAGTATTAGACATGTTGGCCGTATTTGTTTCAAGTTTATTTCTATCGGGGAAATGAAAAAGTCTTCTTGGTCTACCAACTCATTCAACGTCATCTACAAATGCTGCAAGTTTGTTTTTAAGACTACGACGACCTCGCATCAACAACACAAAATATCAACGCATCGAGTGGCAAACAAAGAACCTTTATACAAATAGACGGAAAAGCAAATAACACGAACAAACATTATCAAAACCTATGCCAGTCCCCGGCAACGACGCTAATTTTTAATTCGAGCTTTTGTGTGTGCCTACTTTGTAAATAATTGTCAGAAATTTAATAGATCGCCCACAAGAGAACGAGATCGCGTGTAGGTTGACAAGTTTAACTCAAGTCATCTCTCAAGTACTGATATTCGGAATTTCTAATGTTTGTTTAATCACAATGTTTAACATGAGAACTTATATAAATTTAGGTTTTGAAATTATAACTACGAGATTGAAAAGCAATGACTAATTATCTTAAACTAATTAAACTAAAATAATTAACCAACTATAATTAACTAGCATGGATTGAACTACTTCTACGACTATCAAGCATATGAATCCTCAAGAACAAAATTAATTCTAAAATTCCCAAGCAATTGCATAACATGAATTAAATTATTAATTAATTACTCTAATATAAGCAATAATTAAAATAAGCATAAACAATCTCATCACCAAGCATGAACGAAAATAAAACGCAGTAACTAATTAATATTAAAAATGAAATTCTAAAGTTCAAAGGCTCAGCGATTCAACGGTTCAAACGATTTGAAATAAATAAACAAAACTAAAAACTCAAACAAAATAATTAAACCTAAATTATCTAGAATTAAACCAAGAATAACTAGAGTTTAGAGAACTTATTAAGTAGCTAAAGGTGTTGAAAGATTTCTGTGAATTCGGACTATGGATGGTTGATCTTGGTCGGGAAATCAGAGCTTGAAAAGAACGTCTTCGTCTTAGTGCTTCGGATCTTGAATCTTCGACGTAGATCTTGAAAATATGTTGTAGGGTGTTGAAAATAGGTTTCTCAACCCTTGGTAAGTGTTTTGAGTTGTGGGTGTGTTGTAAAATTCGGATTAATGGTGCCTTTTTATAGAAAAATCGTGTCTTGGGCCGCTAGACAGCTTAAAGTCGGTAAGGTAACGGTAACAACCGTTATAGTAGCTACCGCTAAAGCTATCGATAATGCCTCTGTCCAGTCCTAGCGGTAGCATTAACGATAAGGTAGCGGTGAGAGTAACAGTTATAGATAGCTACCGCTAGTTCATTAATTTTGCACTGATACTCTTCAACAATGATTCTATAACGGTTCTAGACGAAGTAACTGTTATAGAAAACCAGCAGCTTCAAATTCGTGCTACTTCTTCGCCGGAAAGC
The DNA here is from genome assembly GCA_014905375.1 of Phtheirospermum japonicum. Taxonomy (NCBI): domain Eukaryota; kingdom Viridiplantae; phylum Streptophyta; class Magnoliopsida; order Lamiales; family Orobanchaceae; genus Phtheirospermum; species Phtheirospermum japonicum. The sequence continues at coordinate 448,068 of BMAC01000377.1, forward strand.
TTGATCTTTGCCTCTCAATCATCATACTTCATCCTTTACATGCTGAACTCTTCCGGGTACTTATCTATAAAGTGAAAAACCATAAATAATCACGTATTTGCATCAATCTAGATCAAAAGGCGGTAAAATAAGCTGGAAGTACAAATATACGAAATTAAGCTTAATTTGTCCAACTTATACCAGAAAATAATAAGAAAAATAAACTAAAATACTACTAAAAATCAAGACAAATTAGTGCTAATCAATCTTTTTTTTTTTGATAACTGGTTACTTTTGTTTTGGAGCAAAAATGAACATCAGTTTCATAGGAATGGGCCCACTCAAGTCGATACTTTGTTCCATTAGAGAACAACTATCATGAAATGACTCCATATACTCCAATTTGCTCGGGTCACATTTTGTTGAATTCACATTATTTGCGTGCTTGCCCTTTGGCCTTCCATGAGGTCGTACAGGGACCTCAGGCGGAATGAAAGACGTTGTGCCAGGTTTCAAAATTTCTCTCAACCTTCTCAACATTAGTAGCTGCTCAGACTGATTAACCAAATTAAACTTGTTCAAGTAGTCCGCAATGCTATCTTTCACCCGATTTTGAATATCTTTTCCAACAACCGCATCATCCCATTGAGTTGGTTCCATGTATAATTTTTTCCAAAACTTATCCACACTATCTAGTGGTATTGGCATCTGACCGCTCGTCGTTGAAGCGTCAAAAATAATATTTATAAAAGTCCTCGACTTTTCTCTACTAACTAGTAGCAGCGGCAAGCAAGGGTCGATCCCACAAGGAGTGTGGATTAATTTGTGATTTTCTTGTATTTTAATAAACTAAGGAAACGGGGGTAAAGAACATTAATTAATCTAAGAAAATTAAATAACTAAATAATTAACGAAAACAATTAAAATCAAATAACGAAACAAATAAGAAAATAAATACGAATAATAATAAAATAACTTTCCAGTCTTAGTTCAGTTTCCACCCTTATTCAGTTCATTTAACCAATTGCAATATAAAATCCACTCATCATACGAAACTAAAAACCCTAACTAACAATAAGCTCTGCTACTCGAATTTACCCTTACTGTGTATTTAATTAAAACAAGCTCTTTAATTAACGCTAATTATTGAATAACCTAGAATAAGCTCTCTAGATTCAACCCAATAACAGCATTAAGAACCAGGCAAATAGGTTAATTTAAGCAATAAACACATAAGCTCGGTTTATTCAACCTATGTTGTGTTACCCCTAATGATACGCGACCATTAGTTGATTCAAAGAAATCGAAACTACGACAATTACACGGGAAGCAGTTCTCTTTCTAGCAATTGATAACCAAATCCCTAATCTAGGTGGCCAATCCAAACCAAGAATTCAGCAATCATGTCATGAATTAAGCAATCATGATGTGCAAACAAAATAACACAAGCAATCTCATATGAAGAACGAAAGAAATATGCATAAATTAATTAAAACATAATCTCACGAGGGTTTCAACATCCCTAGGACTAGATAAAACAATTACTCACTCATGGAGTTCATGAAATAAAAGAAAAATAAAGAAATAAAACATAGATCTAAGATATAAAAGCATAAGATAGCTTAGATCTTGAATCTTGAGTCTTTAATCTTCAAGCTCTTGATGGTTGGGTGTTTTGGACTCCTTTTGGGGCTTAGAAACCCTACAATTAATGTGTTCGACGTTTTTGAATAATTATGGGGGGTATTTATAGGTTTAGGAAGTCTTGGGCAATAAGAAACCCTTAAAAACGTGTTTTTTGGGCAGTTGCGTCGACGTCGCGTCGACCGACGCGTTTCAGATCGACGCAACAGAGAGTTCGTGTGCAAGTGCATCGGCCAGGACTTTCTATAATGGTTCTGGCGTCAACAGATGTAGATTGGCAGACGCGGGCGGACTGGGCGAGTGCGCGTGCGGCATAGAGGAGTCAGGGTCAGCAGAGCTCGGCAGGCTCGCAGGATACTATAACGGTTCTTGACTGGCAGTGATGTTAGTTGTTCCCTGCTTTCTATAATGGTTGATCCCAGCGATAACCCATTTAGATAGCCCAGAATCATCCTTTCTTTGCCAATTCACTCGTTTTGTCTCTCGTTTCCTCGTGCAACTCTTATGAATCATCCTTAAATCTTTAATTCACCAATTTATCACCTAATTACTTCAAAATAGATCAAAAATACACAGTCGGTGCTCGACCACTCATAATAATAAATATGCGAATAATAAATATATATAAGAATATTAAGCACATAAAAATATAGGAATTAAACTATTAAATAAAGCACAATTTCTCGCCTGTCAGCATTCCCAACCGCTTGAATTCACTAATCTAGTGTGCACAAGGCAAACCACACGTCTTTCTTAGCAAACAACCGCAAAGCAATGAGTCGATGCCAATGTCATTTATAACCTTCATTTCATTTACGATTTTATCCAATGCCACAATAGAAATCTCACCACGTAACATCTTGAAAATATTCGGTTGATAACGATGTTGGACTACATGAATACTCTTCTCAAACGAAGTCTCAATTGCAGTGTGTGAAATCTCGAGAAGAGAATGTATTTTCGTCCAACATGTCTCAAAGGTTCCCATACTCGATCCCAAATGTCTTTTCAACTTGGCATGCGCACTTTTGGCCCTAAAAAGGACATTAGAACAAGCTTTCAAAATAAAAATAAAAATAAATAAATAGTCGCAAAAATTTAAAAAGTAAACATAAAATATTTTTATGTACCTATTAGTTGTTGTATTATTGAAATGCATAATATTATTTGTCCATGCAGAGATAAAGCGATCTTTGTAGGGATTCACCTACTGATTAATACAATATTGTACGGCTAATGGATGATCAAAATAGTCATCCTCAAATCTCTTGAGTTGTTCATTGAAATCAACTTCGTTATCATCAAGCATCACTTTATTCCATGAACTATTGAAAGGTTCAAACTCTTCTTTTGTGTGAAATATCTTCTTACAATTTGCCAGCACATTTTTACCCATGTGCTAACGACATAAAACTTATCTCGCATTTGGAAAAGTAGCCGACACCGCATTAATTAATGCGTTTTCCTTATCAGTGACAACAACTGTGGGCAGACACATGGGATTCATCATCGATTTTAGGATTGAGCATGCCCACATATAATTTTCCTCACGCTCACGCTCCATGTAAGCGCAAACAACCATAAACGTCATATTCGTCGACATCACTCCAACTATCTCCAATAAAGGCATTTTATAACGATTCGTCTTGTATGTACAGTCCATCAACAAGACAGTGGGAAATGCACAAAGTAAATCAACCGAAGTTGGATGAGCGAAAAAAATATCTTTAACTTGGTCAGTCGTACTACAATGATTCACGTGGAAAAAATAATGATTCTCCTCCAATTTGGACATGAGAAATTGCAGTTGAGATCTTCCTGAATGCTCCACAGCTCTGTGTTTTGCTTGAGCATTGTAAATAGTTCTCATTTTTGACACACTTCCAGGATGTCTAACTTTCAATCCGTGCAATATATCTTTTGGTCGACTGTTGCTTCTTGTCATATCAACAACAAATGCATTTTCAGTAGGAGTTAGGCGACCGGCATAGGAATGACCTTCAAAGTGTTTAGCAAGAGGATGATTATACATGCCACATGTTATTTGCAATGACCACTTCTCCTCATCGCCAATAAACATTTGAGAGCCGTTTAATAAGAATGGACATTCGCACTTCTTTGTCCCAGTTTGCCTCTTCTTTGATTTCTTTTCCTTTCGTCTCTATCTTCAGCTCTTTAGGTAGTGAAGTTTGTCCAGCCATGCCACGATATTTTCCACTTTGCTCGCATGCTAAAATAATTCGAGCTCGCCTCCCACTCTCTCCACTGTCTGATCTTTTAACTACTATCACCATATAATTTTCAATTCATTTTGAACGAACAATTTACTAATTCATCTCTAGATTCAAAACAACTCGTTATGTTGAATAAATAAGAGTAGTCTGCAATCACATAGCTCCTAATTGGACCAGCATTACTATGTTCGCTTGCCACTGTCTTCGATTCCTGAAAAAAAAGGTTCGAAAATAATTATATAATTAACACATTATGGTCGAAAGAAAGTATCGAGCTACAGAGACATGTTCGAATAAGATTTTCGAACATTATGGACATGTTCGAAATTTATGGCCGAACATTATATACATGTTCAAAAATTGTGTTCGAATATATATAAAATGTTCGGCCATAAATTTCGAACATACATCAATTGTTCTTGAAAACCAGATCGAACATAGTCGCGATTTCCAGCCCAGGAAAAAGTAATATACAAAAAAGAAAAGGATGTCAACAACACTTACATTATTCATCTTGTTCGTATCAATATCCTCCATTCTTACAGGTTGTAACGTGGAATTTCTATTAAGTATTGAGAAAGGTTTTTGGTGAAGTAGAGATACGTAGGTTTTATTATATATATATATATATATATATAAATATAAATATAAATATAAATATAAATATATATATATATATATATATATATATATGTGTGTGTGTGTGTGTGTGTGTGTGTAAACTAGTTTGGATACCCACGTTTTAAGCGGGCATATCGGAAAAAAAACATTAAACATTAAATCATACAAAAATATTATTAACTTCAGAAAGTGATTTATTAATACAACGAAAAAAATATTTGATAGTTAAAAGATCAAATTTATCTCTATTGCGGCCTCTTTTCATAATTAGCATTCCTTTGTTACCAATTTCTTATGCACCAATCCCGAAGACTTTCTTTAAACACTATATAAAGAGTTATTTTTTTCTTTAAAAATATATATTTTAATGAATGAATTATTAAATCAAAACTAAGAAAAAGTTCAAACTTATTACATAATATCATATTTACATAGTTATCAAGTTCATCACATTAGATAAATATGATGTGTATATACAATGCACACATAACACAAATATTAGACGTTCGATTATGATCATGTGAGAACCAAATCCCTGTGTGGGAACTTTAGGAACCGCTATATTACATTATATGTGATGCTAATTTAAATAATGCAAAA